>CAKAOI010029587.1:37375-69585 GCA_916701655.1 Sebastiscus albofasciatus
TATATATAGTCATTGCAAAGGAAATTCTTAGAGGTATTTAGACTTTTTTGCCAGATGTCTTGACATTTGTGCCACAGACTTGTGCCGCAGCACAAGGTTAAACACAGTCACTATTTTATCATCAAGGTCTGTCTGCGTCTGTCCAAGCACAGAGGTCATGTCGGTTACAGATACTGATTCATATGAGTTACATGCCTTCATACATACATGCCGTATTGATTACAACTTTATGGCTGCTTAGTCAAGGTCCAGCAAGGATAAAAAAATTCCATTTCTTTCCTCCAAATCTCCTTGAGCCTGTTATATCCATAGCAAAAACCACTTAGTGAGCCGACGTTGAATATTGACTTTGAGACTTTTCTCATTTACAGTCCGGGTCTGTCGAGGAAGGGTTTGTAACTATTAGGAACTCTTGAGCCAGACAGCTATTGTTTTATTGATTGTGCATCCTCTTTTATTTGTGGGAAAACTACCCCAGGAACACAGTGTCCCTCAGCTACTTCTCCCATACTCCTCTAAATATCCAATCTAATTTCTGCTATGACTCAAAGTACTTGTGCATGAATTGCTGCGAGTCTATCAAGCTTTCCCCTCTCTCCGTTAGCGAGCCAGTTTTTTTTTTTCCCCTTCTAGAAAAGACATAAAAAATCATTTTAGGGCTCATGCATTTTGGATTTGGAAATACTTAACCAGAGACCCACAGAAATGGATTTCTCTGTTATGCTTCTCCCAGCTGATGGCTAAGCTGATGTTTACTGAGGACGAGGAGCCTGAGGAGGATGTGCTTAACCCCTTGAAGTCTTACCTGCATTTGCATTTAGTTCCTCCTGTATTGGACACACATTTCTAACCATATTGTCACATGTTTTCAACCCCAGGCAGCCTAATTTAAAGCATTACTTGACTCACCAACCTTACAGGCTGGGAGTCCCAAGTCTGTATCATGACTAAGCACAGCGTGGCATGGCGCAGCGTCGCCTGAAGGCGCCCCGCAGTCGGCCTTCGTAAAGTGAGTTTCCAAGTAAAATGTGCATTATGCTGTGTGACAGTTTCAACACCCCCATCGCTGCTCCACAGGGCGCTGAGCTTCAGTCATTCCACCATCTCTCTCTCTGTGGAGTTAATGTGGCATTTAGCTCAGTGACATTCTGCCATTTTTTTACTGCTATTTCTTCTTCGCTGCACCTCAGGAGGAACACTGAGTCTCCGTTTGTATCCTCCAGCTCTTTCTGCTCTTTCGACCAGGGTCAAACTCGACACTAGACGGGTGATCTTTGCGCAAAATGACCAGCTCCTCTATGGACTGACAAAAGTGTGGCCTTATTTACGAGGTACATGAAGTGAAAAGGGATAAACAGGGTGATGTCAAACACTAAGAGAGGCAGGCGGAGTACTGTAGCATCAGACCATATGAGATAATTGGATCAAAAGAGAGACAGAGAAGGCCATGTGCTACCAAGCATGTCCTTATCAGCAGCAATTTTCTCTGCTGTGCCCACACAGCTCTGTATCAGCTGCGTCCAGATTGATTAAGTTGCCCCGCTTGTATCATCGCGAGCGATGATTGACAGGCCTGGAAAAGGTTCTGATATTTAAATGCGTAACCTCGTTATTTCTTTTTTGGGGTCAATCTCTTAAGCAGCAGTTGTGCGTGTGTGTGTGATGTGAGTTGAGCTTTGTGCTTGTGTGTGTGGTTGAATGTGTTTCACAGAGCGGGGGCTTGTTTTGATTCATAAATGCTTTTTCCAGACAAAGCAAAGGAGCACTTTTTTTTCTTCTTTGCTGCCATTTGAGAGGAGATGAAGAGAAGTGAAGAATGGGAGTATACCATAATGAATGTTTTCATTAAGTCTTCAAGGTGTAGTGAGGAAACACAGAGCACAAATGGCTATGTGGGCCTGATGGGACAGAGAGTAAATAGGACTAGAGTCTACAGCCATGCTAGCAGCTCTGTGAGGCTGGCACTGCAGTGCTTTGAGCTAAATATTAATGTCAGCATGCTGATGTTTGACCTGATCATGGCGCTAGATGGAAAGTTAAGGGATCACCAAAGAGATTACAAATTACTCTGAGGGGAGCATGAATGTCCGCTCCAAATTTCATGGCAAAGTTGTCGAAAAGCATTTAACTAAAAAACTAAAATGTCAACCTCATTTTGATGCTATTGGAAAAGTCAGGAGATAACCAAAGCCAGCAGGGTTCATCCTCTGGGGACTACGAATCTCTGCACAAAATTTCATGACGATTTATCAAAAACATTGTTCAGATGTTTCAGATCAAAATGATCTGACTACTTGACCAACATTACCTTTCTATAGCCACAGCACCAGCATAGCTAAAAATAGAGAAACAGAGAGGGTGAGGCACCAGCAGAGTCAAGCAGAAAAGCTTTAAGAGAGAGTACCCGGTCGTATTCAAGAACATTCTGCGGGTATATGAATGCATTACATTCCCCTTTATTCTTTGTTTTATGTGTTGAGTACTCTCTCGGTCATGTTTTAGTCTAATTTTACTCCATGTAAAATATTTTGTGTCCAGTGCTAAACCTTTTAGCTGTTAGAGGTTTTCCAGAGTCATTTTGGGATCTCATCACAGCCCCAGCAGCCTAACAAGTTCTTGACCTACTTTTAAAAACAATGTAGTGAGTGGTAGGTAGTTATCTCTTCTCATCTTTCTCCTTGGCTGATTTCTGCTGGTGGCGGGGCTGGTGTGATGTCAGTTTACTTTGGATCATTCTCAGACAGAGAACACCCATTAACCTCCCCTCCTCTTTCCCGTCTCTGCTTTGCTATCTTTTCCTTTCCTTTCCTTTCCTTTCCCCTCATCTTTCCTGTCCTTTCTTTCCCTTTCCTCTCCTTGTACACTTTCATTTTTATTCTTCTTATATCTAAATCTATGGTAATTTGCTACAAAGAGTGACCTCCACACATCCCAAGAAAGGATATCCATTGCTTTGCGACAGATAATTGTTTTTAATGATTAAGAAGTACAGAGGCATGTCCGGGCCTAATGGCTTTTAGATCACGGAGGCAGAGTTATAAAGATAGCAGCTTATCTCCAGTCACTGAATCTCTTTGTTAGGTTGCTGTTCTTCCGAGTTGGCGCTTTGCCTCTGTTCTCTCGCTGTTCCTCTGTCCCTCGTTCCCTCTCGTCTTTTTTGAGTCGTCTTTGGCCCGCTTCCAGAATCAATCCGTCACCTCTTTAAAGGGAGACGTTCTTGCATTTGGGCTTCTGTTTCAATAGAGGGCCTACAGCGACAGGGTGCCTCATTCATGTCCACTTCATTGTCTTTTAATAATCAAACCATGATGGATTACCTCCATACAGATATTCATTTGAAAGCAACATCTAAGGGACGAAAAATGGGGGCGGAAAAGGGAAAAACACCAGTATGCTTTTTAATAGCTCAAGGACTACTTGTGGGAGTGTGTGTGTGTGTGTGTGTGTGTCTGTATGTGTGTGCTTGTATTGGATGCTAGTTTGGCTCTTGTTTTAAAAAAAGGCAGACAGGTTCCTCCCTCTCCATTCCCTCCTCTTATCACGGCCTCCTGGGTTCAGGCAGACAGCTCCTCCTGTCTTCTCTCTCTGATTTATCAGGCCAGGGCTGACAAGTGTAAACACCTGCCAGAGTATCCTCCCCATTTGGGAGCCCTAGGTGGTTGGATGTGTTCCATTTTTTATCCCATAAGGAGGATCAATGCATTATTCTCACCTGGCTGTCTCTCTAACCTCCTCTGCACCGTCTTCTTCTCTTCTACTTTTACACCTCGTCCAAAACACCATTTTCTCCAGGCTGCCTGTTAACAGGTGTTACAATGGGCGGTGGTCTAAAGCTCTGTTCTGTTTAGCAGTATATTCATGTGGCTGAGTTGTAAAAGTGTACACTTTTAGTGCGGTCTGGTGTTGCGGGTGTTGTGTTCACACCCGCGTGTAAGGTCTGTTTGTGCTCGCTGTAACGCTGTGAGATGGTCACGCAGCAGAAACTTCTGAAGTTGATGGAATTCCCCCGCTGTCATTCATCCACCTGTGAAATCACGTCGGCTTTTATTCAGTATCCAGCAATCATGAAAAGCAAAACTGCTCTTCTCTCTCAGACATGCTTTTTTACTACTTTTATTCATGTTTAAAGGGTTGCTTTATCTCTAGTTAGTTTGGATTATATTTGAGTTTTCTGCATCCACCCAAACACCATGCAGAGGACAAAAAAAACCTTTTTCCAAGAAACAATGTTTTGATCGTCCACAGGACATGTTGTGAACAGTTTTCTTTGGAGCTACTTTCTACCAATGAAATAGTGGTGTTGACTGTGGATCATCATGAGTAACAGGGACAAATATGTTTAGTCATAATTTGGTTAAACCAAAACTTTTATTGCTTCACAACAGTCCTGAAAGGTTGCAAACCCACAAACACTCTTTATTGCGCTCTGCTTGCGTCACCTATTACAAAAATTCAAATACAAATAGCAGTTAGCACCTCCTCCACATGTGGTGACCGGCCACAATTACAGATACGTAACAGCGCGTTGCCAGTAAGCTACCCCATCTCTTTGGCATTCCTGTCATCTGTAAACCCTTCAGCACCAATCTGTGGACATAAACCAGACTGCCAAATATAAACACGAGCAGGCTGCATTCGTATCAAAGCTGTCAGACAGCATTTAGAAGAAGCTGCTACTACCTTCATATTGAACGCTTCCTTCCAGACCTGACTGTGATCAAAAAACCCCAAGTGCAAAAAGACAAATCTCTTTTATTCTCAATAATGACAATGACGCGCTCTGGAAACATCACGTCCACTAATGTGAGACACAACACAGCAATGTCTGAAGTCAACATGCGAGCTAATGCGTGTCCTTAACCGACAGGTCAACTATTCCATACAGCTGTGCTATGTAAAGCCACTTATATACATAGCAGCTATTCCGAATATGCGACAAGGACTCAAGTCAGAGTGCAAGCAGTGAAGAACATACAAGCAAATATAAACACATTGAAAAGAAGTCCAGTTGTTTGTAACTGCCAGAATCAAACACGTTCTGTCACATACTGCCGCTTTGTCACGCCCTTTGCCATCACTTTAGGTTTAGGTGACAAAATCACTATAGTTAGGTTTAGGAAAAAAAAACTACATGGTTGGGCTTAAAATCACTGCGTTTGTAAAGCGAAAGTGAAACTGAACTTTGTGAACACGGGACACGAACGATCAGCGGAATGTAATGTTAAAGTGAAACTTGACGCATGGGACACCAACAGCGGTCTCCTGGATGAAAGCCTTGTGTTTGTTGGACCCATCCACCTCCCCCTACCGCCCTTAGTGTGTCTTACGTAGCCACACTCCAGGCGCACTTTCCCTGAGCGTTTACTGTTGCTGCGGATGGGCTTACATTGTAGTTTACGGAAAACCGTAAACGTCTCATACCGCCGATGAAGGGTGCCATATGCGGCGGTATCGAACGCCGACAGCCGTGACAAAGTGTCGGTATGTGACGACCTAGGAATGAGAACGGGCTGGAATGATACGTTCTGATCTGACAACACTATCTTCAGGACCACATCGTTTAACGAAACTGTTAAATTACCACTTAAAAAAAATAATGATCTCATCTCACACCACTGTGGTGTGTCTCTCTCTCCCAAAAGACTTGGTTAAAGTTAAGGAAAGAACAGCTGTCTCATGTTAAAGTCAGACATTTTGTTGGCACATCCATCCACCCAACGTCACACTGCTTCCTCCTTCCCTTTGTCCCTCGACGGTAAACATGTTGTTTTTGGGCATTTGCTTCAACGTCGGATGCCGTCACTTTTCTCTGAGGCCAGTTTCTAAACACGTTCAGAAGCATCAGTCCGTCATCAACAGGTCTGCTCTGAATGATGTAATTAAATGGCAGTCTCTCACTTCATTGCACACTCTGATGGCTTGCACAGTGGGAAGCCTTCAGGAAATGAATGGCTGGGACCTCATCGAGATTTAACTAGTTGTAGGAGAATGTGCGTGTTGAGAAAATCTGCCCAACCAAGTTTGATTATGTGTGTGTGAAGCCGTCTGTTTGTTTAACTAGACAGACCAACTAAACGTCGGTAACATTTCCTTCCCTTTCCTCACCTGAAGCCCACCGCGGCTGACCTCGCTGCTCTAAAACATGTGTGTTACTGCGTGTATGTTTAAGCTCCCAGCACCCATAGCTAACATGTTGATGCTATACGGCAGTAATAACATCATTAGGCCTGATAATGTGTTTATTGTTAAAACTAATGCAGTTTGGGGTGATTGCCCCCATGGGGCGGCTCTGTCTGAGGACAGAAAGTATGTCTGCTTTGAGTTTTATGAATTTGTCCATTGCTAATATAGTTTGAGATTATGTGTGTGTTTTCTGGTGCATTTGCTTCTAGTAAGAATTGAAGGTGACTGAGGAGTTTGTGAGTTTGTGTTCACATGTTATTCATAAGATGGCGTGGGTATGTAGAGGGATTCTGGGGGGTCCTTGTGTTTTTATTACCTGCTGGTGGCCTCCTGCCAGCATCCAGCTTGATTAACTCTCCCCTTTCTGCTTTACACACACACACAAGCAGCTACTTTATCACTGAGAGTGTGCGGGAGGTGTAAGGGAATAGCAGCTAAGGTTCTCAAAATGTTATCTATTAAAAGCCTGAGGAGGAGGCGCAGGGCTCCATGTTACTCTTTATGTCTTCTCTTTGGTTGCTTTTCAAGGAGAAGCTTTTACAAGAGAGGAAATCCACACTTCCACCTGCGCAAGTGTGTGTTTTTTTTGGTAGTAGGTAATTTATTATTGAAGTTTTAGCGCGTTTAGGCCTTGATTTCAAGGATCCTGATGTTCTCGGATTGTGTTTAAACATACAGTCTACGGTACAAAAAAGTAGCATTTTAGATCAGGATTCAACACACACACACACACACACACACACACACAGTCACACTCTCACACAAGGAAGCAATTTGCTCTTCCACAAAAAGAGCGTAACTCGGTAAAGACAGACTGCGTCTCGCTCCCTCCTGTTACCCATGTGTGGCAGCTGGGCCACTGGAAGGCTCGGGAGTTTCACTTAAGTCGTTTTGTGCTCAATTTATTTTGTGTATCACAGGAGGCAGTGTGAGATGGTTCGGCTAACACTTCTTAGCATTCTATTACACCCCATTGATAAAGATGGAGGATGTGCCTCGCCTTCAGAAGCCACCGATTCTCAGCATGCGCGAGATAAATGTCTGGAGTACGATTAATCCTGTGAGATTCATTTAACGATACAGCGGCATCTATATCCGTGTGGAAGAAGCTGCGATTATAGTTTCACTTTTGATTTGAGTCCCCGTCCAATATAATTACAGAATTATACCCAAATATTAGAGTCTAGTAGAGAGCCAGATTACATCTTGTTTTCTTGCTGCAACCTCCGTCCCTCAGGGCTAACCTCTCTGCCGCAAGCCACTTCCTGCTCATCAATCAGTCAATTACTTGAGGACTTCCGGGTCAAGATTCGGGAGAAAAACACTTTTCAGTCCTCCGCAGAGGTTTACTGAAGTATTGACGGGAGATAAAGACAATTTTTAGTCCGAATACACAGCGCAAGTGTAGCTCGGTCAACCTTCGCTGCGTGATGAAGGTGAGGGTGAGGGAAAATCCATTTTAGTATTTTTCTCTTCATAAAATATAGAGTGCGGTACAACAAATAAAACAGTGTAAGGATAGGAGGAGTAGTAGGCCATAGAGTGAGCAGGACGGAGCGGCTTGTGAGATCAAGGTCGTATCCAGGCTTTAGTATTGGTATTCTCCTCAGTGTTAAAGTGATTCTCCCAGTGAATAGTGTTTTCATTCCTCTCCTGAATGAGATTCACAGGAGCATGGAGGGAGAGAGAGAGAGGGAGAGAGAGAGAGAGAGAGACATGACAAAGAAAAGAGAAAGTAATTCCCTCTCTCTCTCTCTTTCTCCCTCCTTCCTCCCCCCCTGTTCGTTCCCCCCTCGGACATACAATAGCGAATGAAAATACAGCGTGGGATAAACAACTTTTATCAGACTGAAGCAAATGAAATTGACTATTTTATTCAATTCTTCATCCCGGAAGCATCCCTTACTCTATATCTACCCGGCAACATCTCACCCCTGCAGCTTCAACGGAGAAAAAAAACTGAAGAACGTGCTTTATGCAAATTAAATGCTTTATTCTTGATTAGATTACAGACGCAATAATTGTCTTGGATGATTTATGGGTGTAATTTGTTGCCACAAACTGCAGTAGAGGAAGCTCAGTTGCCATGGTTTGTGCAATGAAGACATTACATCAACACAATTTAGGGCATCTGCTATAAAACCCACCTCGGTTGGCTCATATACGTTACATTAGAAAATTAGCTTGTTGAGGACATTGTGTTTTGTATGTAAATAATCAGGAGAGGAAACATCCAGGTCATACTTTTCCAGGAAACAGGCAGTCGGCACGCTTATCGAGTGAGAATAGAGAGTCAACAGTTGGCGTTTTAGGTAGAGATCAAGTGCAATGAGAATTGAGATTAAGAGGAAAGAAAGTACAAGCCTGCAGGCGGTTCTTAAAGTGGTAAATTGTTTAAGTTTAATAGCCATACTGATGCAGCGATTCAGCCGGCGGTAGTCATCGCCCTGTAGGAATTAGGATGTGGGAATTGCTGCTCTTGTAGAAGACTGACAAGTGGGAAATTAGGTACTTGCCACGCCATTCCGCCCCATCTCCAGGTACTGCTGCTACTTTACAGCAGGCTAATCTCAACAAGAGCTCTCCCACTTCACTAAGACCCTGTCACACACAGGGAGAGAGAGATCTTCTCTGCCTGACATCGATCTATGACGCATATTACCACCCTAATCCAATTAATTCTGTTTCGCTTGCATCGCGGCTCACTTGAGTCATCGAAAACGCATATATAAATATATCTCTGACAGATTGCAGCGGGCCGTGCAAAATGCACAAACAGCTAATTCAGGTGGACTTGAAATTGTTTGGCTAACTCCTTTCTTTCTCTGCCTCTCCTCAACCCCCCTCAACCCCCCCTCCCGGCTTCTGCGTTTCTTTGTTTCACACAAAGAATGTAGAAACCACGGAGGGAAAGTAATTGAGGAGGCAGTCAGGTGAAAACAGATTTGTTTGACAAACTTTGTTTTTTTCCCCCCATCTCTTTCCCTTCATCCCTCTCCATCTCCTCCTTCTCCTCCTCTCTGTGCAGGCTGAGGTAAATCTGCAGCAGAGGACCACCAGCAGCAGCAGCAGCAGCAGCAGCCGTGTTGGTGCGACCATGAGGTCAGAGGCCTTGTTACTCTACTTCACGCTACTGCAAATAGCCGGGGCGGGCTTCCCCGAAGACAGCGAGCCTATTAGCATCTCACACGGCAACTGTAAGTATATCTTTCCTCTCTTTCTCTTCTTGTGCACTATCCCTCCTCTCATTACAAGTCCTCCCTCGCGCTCTCCCTGCACTCTTTTCCCTCTCCTCTTTGTCTTCCACTTTGCAAATCCCCCTCCTCGGTATCTCTCTCACTTGTTCTGTCCTTTTGCTCCTCCACATCCCTCTCAACCCCTTGCTTCCTCTGCAACCCCCACCTCCCCCTGCACTGAATGCATTTTGGAGGCATGGAGTGTAATTTGGCGCCCAAGGATAGGCCCTCTACACACACTAAAATGAAGGACTTAAAGCAGCATTTGAAACGGAGCCCACCCCACATCAAAGGATAATCCGCTATTTTTTTCTGTTGGGCTCCTAAAGCTGTGTGTGATAGTGTAGACGCTGTTGCAGGCTACAAAGATACGGCCATTGTTTCCTCTGTTTCTCCCTCTGTCCTGCCCCGTCCTACTCTCTCTGGGACTGACGCTGCACCTAACGCGGCCGGCCAGGAGAGCCGAGAGAGAAGCCAGCCAGCCTCACATGTGTTTATTCAAACCAAGCGCTTTCATCCAAAGCCACTAACAATAGAAACGATTGCATGGTACAGTGCAACACAGTTTTAGCCTGCAATTTATGGTCACAGGAGGAGCTCAGCCAACAACTGTGGTGGCGTTTTCTCATCCAACTAAGACACATGGGTTGACATTTGACCCACAACCCATGAGACACTCGACAAAGTGTTGTTATTACTGTACTACAGTTACTGCAGTTATAAATGTAACACATGCAGGCATTCATTTTTGTCCTCTCCTTGCAGACACAAAACAGTACCCGGCGTTCGTAGGCCACAAACCTGGCAGGAACAACACGCAGCGGCACAAACTGGACATCCAGCTCATCATGATCATGAACAGGACGTTATACATCGCTGCCAGGTGGGTGATAATAGCGAGAGTTTTGAGCCACACCGAGGACATCCTCAAATACTGTTGCTGTTTCAGACAGAGAGGCTGACAGACAGACGTAAATTCAAGAAGACACTCCAAATTACTGCCAGTTTTTACTGCTTTCTCTTTGTGGAATAAAAAGCGCAGGCCACTGTAGATTGTGATTAATTAAACTGAGCGAGTGTGGGTCCACCAGGATTATTGAATCCTTCATCATCCCCTCTCATATTACAGCTGCTGATTGAAGTTTCTGCTATGAATGATCCTCATCAATTGTTGCCAGTTGAGGATTGCGAACACGTGATCCTGTTTTAACTTGATAACGGCTGAGGGCTGTGAGTTGAGCTGTGGAACTGAACTACGGAGCGCTGCTGTGCTGTTTTCTTCTAAAGTTTTTTTGGGATCAGGAGGGACTGATTCAGAGCAAAATGCTGAGACTTTAAAGCACTTTGCAGTCTGGACTTTTTCTTTCATTACCTCTTTGTTGTTTTCTATATTGGGCTTACCGTCTGCCAAAACCCCTTTTACCTCGTATGATGTCCCTGCAGACTTGTGGCCTGTTTTTGTTAAACACCCAGGCAGACGTGGGAACTAACACAAACACACACCCACACATGCACTTATACAGATGAAATTACAGATGAATCAAACACTAATCTCAAAGAAAAGACTACTTGACATTAACAACATGTAGGGTGTAAATAATTGCAGCATCTGGACAGCCTTAATGTACACTCTGAGTTGTCGATAAACAGTGACAGTAATACAAGGCTAATACAGTTGTTTTGACTCGTTATTCATTGGCAGCATGGTTGCCCTTTGCAAATCGATTCTGAAAAACTCTCTTTGTTTCTCTGTCTGTCTGCTTTTTTTTCCTTGTTTGTCACCTGCCTTTATTGCTTCACGTCTTATCTGTCAATGTGTTTTTAACCTGCGCGCCTTTAATTTTGTGTGACTCATCTTTCAGAGATAATGTAGCTCAATTACACCATCTGGAGACATGGAGAAAACCGATATTGATTTTGTCTTCCCTCTTGTCATCATTATTTTAGAGATGTTCATGGTGAAGTGAGCGTTCTGTTAAAAAAAACAGTCAGGTCCATGTCCAAAAGCATCGACAGGCAGGTTTACCAGTGTAACATTACAGCAGCATTGAAACAGGCTTAATATCAGGGATCCTCGTCTGTGTGTTCTGTGCCGTCCATGGCTAATTGAGTGGCAGGCTTGATTGGATACTGTTAAAAGACACAATAGGGGTCTTTCTTTGTTTTCCTCCGAAGCATGTCAAATTAAGTGTCTGAGGGAGGCGGCTGCTTTAAGTGGCAGAGCTTTTTAACGTATCCGTGGTCATTAAGAGGAGGTGTGTGGAGAGTGGAAAAGGAAACAGAGCGAAAGAGAGAGCCTGTGTGTGTGTGTGTGTGTGTGTGTGTGTGTGTGTGTGTGGTGGGGCGCCACAGACTTTGGTCTGCCTGTCGCCCACCTGCTCCACATGGGGTGTCAGGGGCCTGAGGGGTAGGGAGGGAAATGAGACAGAGGCTTTATTGGAGGGGTGTGTTTGTGAGAGTGTGTGTGTGTGTGTGTGTGTGAGAGAGAGAGGGTGTGTGTGTTCAGTATGCCGACCAGTTGTCGCATGGATTTAAAAGTGATTTCTTGAGTGTGATGTGTGGCCCTATGTGTGCATATGGAGGTACTTTCAGGATGGCGAACATGTGTTGCCGTGCCTGTCGGCGTGGCTGCTATACAGCCTGTGATCGTGCCTGCCAGCGAGTTGTGTCGTGCGTTTGTGCGTGCATGTGTGGGGTCACCTGGTGCGTCGGCCCCGCACTTGCATCCTCGCTCAAAGCCGACGGGAATTCTGACACATGGCCCGAGGTATGCGACCCCCCGAATAACTGGAATGGCTGCCTCAGATTAGACCGAGCCGGACGACCGCCATTGATCCTGCTGACACAGAGAAGGATGTTGGGAGTCAATAACGTGGATACACAAATGATTGCCAGTGCGCAGAGATCCATCGCCACTAACAGGATATCGATATGGACATGTAAAAGTTGAATGACAAAACAGTTTAAAGCAAACAGCGGAGACAATCACCACTTCAGGAATCAATGTGAAAGCGAGCCAACAGTCAACCCAGCGAGTCTCAAGCAACAATGCTGCAGGAAAAAAAACAGAAACTAGGCAACATCAATAGTTGCTTTTATGATGGTTGTCCAGTCAAATGACTTGTTTATTCTGGGGCCAGCATCACACAGCTTTGCCATCACGCCTCTAGACCAGCGAGCCTCAGTTCTTGGTGCGCGGCAGCTTGCAGATGGCCACTGTGAACGCAGTCCAAAGCTCAGCACTGTTTCAGGCTGTTTTTTGAATGGCTGCTCAGTGTATTAAATCCCTTTGGCTCCTGTTTTGGCGCTGGCAATAAAATCACAAGATTTTTAAAGCTGTGAGATGCATACAAACATAGCAACTGATGAAATTGTAAATAGACAAAACTGACTTAATCCATAGAGGGAAAGAGGCAAGTCTTTGGCAACGGAAGGAACTCAGCAACAGATGCAGCGATTGATAATTCATCCTCGGGTTTGAGCCTTGAATGAAATGTATTGATTTGGTTGAATCAGATGCTCTTTTTGCTGTCCTGTGTTCAGCCATTATATTTGGCCTCCTGCCGATGAGGTCACGGCTTTGCCAATATTATGTTTAAAACATCATTAGCCCTCTTAGACTCGTATATATTGAACGTTGATTACGAATTCAATACACGACTAGTTTAGTCCCTTAATATTCCGAATCTTATTCCGTGAGTTCAGTTTCCATCAGGTGCATTATCAAGAGAGGCAGCACAGCCTGATAACATATCAGACAGCTGTCTTTTCATATGCCGGCTATCAAAAAGCCTCTTGTTTATTCAATTTTAACAAGACAGGCACTGGACTGGAGTGTTGATTTCTCTCACTTTTCATCAAATATCTGTTCTTAAAAAGAGGGAACGCATAACAAGTCCCTCTTTAAATCACTCTCTGCACAGTTGCACACAGAGAAAATCCTTATGAATCATAGAAAGAGGGGTTTGTTTGTTTGTGAAGTCACTGATGAACGTGAGATTCAACTAAGTCGGCTTATGTGCAGCTGCTGTTTCATACATTTTTATGGTAGCAATCAGCTGTACATTATCCCTGATAAACTGAGACATGATGTATATCAAAGTAAGGGTAATGAACATAAAGACCTCCTCGTGTACAAGCTCGGCGCTTTATGCGTGTCTGCCGTCATGCGTGTTTTAGATGTTTAGCAGCAGAGTCACGTTCGGAAAAAGCAATAAACTGTTCTTGATGCGGTGAGAGATGGACGCAGGAGGATTCCTATCCCAGCAGTCCATATTTCATGGTCAGGATACACTATGTGCAGCATTCAGGCGGAATTCATCAAAGTGCAGCGGGAGATTTATCAGTCTGATCTCTGGAAATATCTCTGTGAGTGTGTGTGTGTGTGTGTGTGTGTCAGGGTGTGTGCATGAACGTGGGTGTGTAGGTGTGTGTGCAGGGCTATAGCAAGCATGTCACTCTTCACTCTGTGTGTGTGTGTGTATGTGTGTGTGTTCAATCGATGGGTTTGATTGAAGCCACTTGCCATGTAGCAGTCAGACAGACGTGTCCAAACTTTAATCTTCATTCTCAGGCTTTTTTTTTTTTTTCTTAGCCTTGGGGAGATTAAGCTCTTTGCTGTCAGTCCTGAGGATGCCTGTAGAAAATGTCTGTGTCTTCCTGGACTTCTACCTTTGAGCTTTAGACTTTTTTACTTTTTTGCAAGAATTCCATCATCTGAAGAGGTCAGAACTCTAAAGTGGGTCTTATTTTTGTAGTTTTTGGTTTGAGTGCCTAACTGATTTCTATCAGCGAGGGTAACATTGTACTCTCCAAAGTAATTGCTGAGATCTAGGGACACAAAGCTTGACGGGGCAAGAATCGAGTAGTCAGACGATCAGACAGGTTGTAAACAGACGGCAACCTCCGGGGTCTGAAAAGTGAAGCCAATGCAGAAGTGCCTTACACTTGCATTCTTTCTAACAGCCAGCAGGGGGCGACTCCTCTGGTTGCAAAAAGAAGCCTGATTGTATAGAAGTCTATGAGAAAATGAGCCTACTTCTCACTTGATTTATTACCTCAGTAAACATTGTAAACCTGAGTTTATGGTCTCAATCGCTAGTTTCAAGTCTTCTTCAATACAGCATGATGTTCATTTAGTAAATTATGGTCCCATTTAGAGTCAAATAGACCATAAAGCAGGGCGTGGCTACCTTGCCATTGACAGGTCGCCACCACGGCATTGTCCGGTCTGGGAGTTGTTCGTGTTTTCGTCTTAGAACTGTAACCCTTTCACAGTGTGTTTTCAGTTCATGAAAGTCAATTATAACGGTTTTCGTGGCCTGAAAATGTCTTATTCAGTGTTCGGTTGTACTTAGCTCCCCCCTCTTGTGTCATTCTGGTTGCAAAAGCCAAGATGGCGACGGCCAAAATGCCTAACTCAAGGCTCCAAAACGGTAGTCCACAAACCAACAGGTGACGTTATGGTGACTGTCCACTTCTTATGTACAGTCTATGGCTGTAAACAAGCCCACAGTTTCATCAGATTATATAAACCACTTCATTCGGGGTTTTGATAAAAACATGATTATCTGACTGCTCGTGTTTCTCTTCTTGTTTGACTTCTTCTCAGCAATGTCACCAAGTTCCAAGATCTCAGCATCCTCCTGTTACACAATGTTATTGTTACGGATAGAAATGATGAAAACCCAGGTTGTATGAAACTGGACTTTCCTTTTGCGATAAGGGTTGAGGACAGGAGGAGAAGAGACAGGCATGTGTGTGTGTGAATGTGTTACTGTATAGCTAGCCTGCCTAGCAGGCATGCCCCAGGTCTCTCCACATGCAGGGCATAGTCGCCATTCCCGGCCCTCAGTCGGCTTTCACCATGGTAACACCAACCACACTGTGTTTACACCCCTCTATGAGGCTGGGAAGCATGGGAACCAGGGAGAGAATGTGTGTGTGTGGGAGAGAGACGGTGAGAGACAGAGGGAAAGATCAGTGTGAGAGTGTAGGAACAAAAAATTTGTGGTAGCCATTAGCACTCACGCAGAGACACAAAGACACACACATACACACTCTGAAAATCCAGATTACCTTCTCTCAGTTGAGTCCTCTGGAACAGTCGAGCCTCTGTGGCCCCAGTTCTTCCCTGTCGGGTCTCTTTGGGTCTCGCAGTGGAGGCCACTAGAGTCTCCATTATTGTAGCTGCACCAAATCCTGTTAAAACCCACTAATGACTGGGATTACACGGTTGCCTCCTCTCCCTCTCCTCGCAGCACCAGCGACATCCAGCATCCAGCCACGTCCACACTCTGAAACAAAGCTCGCGGCTCCAGTAGTCGTAATCACCTGAAATAAAAGTTGGAAAAAGTTTCCATTCAAAATGTAACTCTGACAATATGTAAATAATGAATTAACACTGTTAGCAATTCATCCAGAAAAAAATATACAGAGCGTTAAATTAGGGTGAAGTTATTGTAACAGCAGGAAGTGAAGTTAGATGTTGTTGTAGCTCCGGTCAGTTAGAGAGGAGCACCCAGTGTGTTATATTGAGGCTCCTATAAAAATACTGATTTCTTTCCTTTAAATCAATATTGTTTAGTTATTGCATTGATTACATTTTCCCTCCTACCGTTGAGACTTGTTTTTCACAGCTACGATGCTACACTGTATTGTGTTTCAGCATGAAAGGCTGCTATTAGGTGCACATATAACACTGTGTAGCCTAATATTAATGCAATGCAAAATAAACAGTAAAAGTTGCAATGGACAATCTAATCTAAATATCGAAATATGTAGATATATTGAGGGTGTGGTGGTTTAAAAACATGACATATGTTAAAATGGAATATTGCTTAAGGGCATGTTATGTTAATATGCACATATTTAATTCATTAACACAAATTAAGTTATTTAAAAGTACATATTACGAACTTGAGAGCACAACTTATTAAATCTCTTACTTACTGGGATCTCT
The DNA here is from genome assembly GCA_916701655.1 of Sebastiscus albofasciatus. NCBI lineage: Eukaryota > Metazoa > Chordata > Actinopteri > Perciformes > Sebastidae > Sebastiscus > Sebastiscus albofasciatus. The sequence goes on from CAKAOI010029587.1 coordinate 53,756, forward strand.
AGTCCCCCACCCCAAAAAAAATGGAGATGTGAAAAATATTTTTGAGATTTCTGGTTAAATTTCAGTCAATAAATGTAAAATAAACCACATCTTTTATGCAGTTAGTATGCAGTGCCTGGCTAACTGCGCTAAGTGTGCGAGCTCAAAACATGGCCCTCACCCCGCTGACCCAGCCACACAAAAACACACACACATGCACACACTCACAAAAGGAGATGTGGAGAGAATGTAGAAAACCATAATGAGAAGTTCAACCTTCGAAAAGAACAACCTGCCTGAGCTCGAGGGGTGAGTGAACTCTGGCTTGTTGTATTTCATGCCACCACATCAGCGAGGGCCTCTCGGTGCCCTTAGTCCATTCAGAACCTCAACAACTCCCCTCACAGCCCAAAAGGTGCCTGCTGGCTTCCCCGGTTCCCTCCCGCCCACTTTGTGAAGAGGATTTGAACCAGGGAAAGCCACAACAATGTACAATGGACCCTCCTCCACCACCCGTGATCCAGTTATGAAGAGAGAGGAATACGTGGAAGAGGGTGATGAGAGAGAGAGGAGGGTGGACGTGCAGGCATTTAGTGTGCGGAAAGAGGGGTGGTGGCAAAAGGTGCGGGGTGCATGCTAATCGTGTTTCCCTCTTTTCTGCTTAAGGAGTGCGAGATAGTTTGACAAAGGCCCAGCAGATGGACCAAGCTGGTCCGCCGTCACCCCCGAAGAAATGCGCTGTTATGAAAACGACATTCTTCCGCACAAAGGCGCTGTGTTCTCATGGCTACGCATGGCTACATGTCCGACGGAGACCCTCTATGCCACTCAATCTCACACTCTCGCCCGCGCTCAGTTGGTCTACTGTCTTGCCTTGATTCATTCTCTGTCTGAACCCATCCGTTAACAGCGACTTCATATTTGTGTCTAAGAAGGATATTTGCATACCTTCCGCCCTACTCACACATTTTTTGCCGCAGAATTTCGGGAAATACGAAGCCCACGCCAAGTGATTCACATTGACAGCCAATGTTCTGCCCTCATTGGATGTCAAAGGCTTCTGTTATTTCGTTATTTTTCCTCGCGGTGTTTAGAATTTCATAGCACAGCCTCAAAACAGGAGACCCTTATGTTTTGTGTAAAAAGCACTGCGCCATCCTGTTTGATTCATGGTTTACAGTTGAGAGTGAGAAAATGATGAGAACGAGAATGACATGCAGAAAAACATCTTTTGATGGATTTCAGTAAATGAAGTCACTTGTGAACAGTATCCAAGTAAAGGGGGAGGGGGGTGATCCGGTGTCCGTCACAAATTAATGTGCATAAATCTGCTTAAAATTCATAGAAAAAGATGCTCCTTATAGCTCACGAACTTGCCTGAGAACCATTAAATCTTAGTGATAGTTGTTTGAACATCCATGGGTACATTGTCAACTGTTAACAGCTAATTTGGCATACGTTTAATGGTGCTGGTGTAGATTAATTATGATGTTTGAATGGATTCAAGACTACAGACATAAATTTACTGATAATTCCTGATCATTTTGTTGAACCCGGTCTGAAACAAGTGGCGTGACTGGTTCAAGATTAACCATAAAATGTGACAGTAGCTGAGGTAGCTAACAGACTCATGGAGAAGAGGAAAAGAATAAATGAACTGGCATTTACAACTATGCACTATGCACGGGCCTGGTGGTGTCAACAAAGCACGGAGAAGCTCAGATTACAACACAGAGACAGAGAGAGAGAGAGAGTGACTTCACTCAGATAGACATTACTTCTATATTTCTTTACATATAACAATAAAAACGTTGTTTGCTGATACATTAATGCTTTAGATATTGCATTTAGCACCTTTTAAGATCCCCAACTCATCTTGTTCTGCACTTCATGAGTTATTACAAAACTTTATTCAAAGGAATCTACCTGATCTAAAATGCCTGGGTCAGTCCACATACTGTATTATGCAAATTAAGAGAACAATTTTCATCCTCATAAATAATTGTACAAGTGAAATGTAAATGTGTACATTGATTCTATTCTAAGAAACAATAAACAATAGAATACCTCTTTCCATATTCACACTGAACTGCTCAGTGCAAAATGAAAAGAGGCGGTTGCATTATAGTAGAATTAGGTCGTATCATTACTCTTTGCCACAGTTTCGCCCCAACAGGACGGCAGCTTTTACTCGGGCCAGTTGTTTAGTCTGAACTATTCTCAGCGGCCGAGAACGGTCTTGAAATCTGACCTCGGCTTTAGGCTGCTGGGTCAGTAGGATGCCTGTCGGTTTGAACAGTCATAACAAGAACATATTTTAAAAAGATGAAATGCTGATATCTCTAACCACTGAAAGTGTGCCATACTTTGTAGGAACACACATTTTCTGTTTTTATAATTATACAATATATATATATATATCATATCCCTGTTGGTGCTCCAACCTTCAAGATTTCAGAGTGGACAGTTTACCAGCAACCTTTTTAAGACAAGAAACTAATTTCACATTTCACGTCATCTCCAGTATGTTTAGTTATGCTTTGTCTTGTCCTTTTGTTTCCTGCAGAGCTGCATAAGTCATTTAATCAATTAGTCGCTTAGTTGATTGGCAGAAAATTAATTAGCAACTATTTTAATAACTGATTAATTGTTTCAGGTATTTCTTCTTATCTTGTTGCATCTAATGTGAAGATCGCAGATTGATTATATCTCTGGGTCTATTTTCTTTTTATATTATATAAACCAAGTGATTAAATGTTTAATCAAGAAAATGATCGGCAGATAAATCAATAATGAAAATAATTGTTAGTTGCAACCCCTGGTTTCGTGATCTAAGAACTCCAATAATAATCTCTATAAACAGATTTTCTGCATTCAAATGTAGAATCTGTCGGCAACAGGACAGGATTTTGGTATCAGGAGGGTTCTGGTTTGTAGTCCCAGTAGTATTGACCAATCAGGTTCGAGCAGGCTTTGGTTGAATGCAGGTAAACAATCTATGCAGAGAGTAAAAGAGGCGGAACGCATTGGCTGAAATGCAATCTGGGAACCCAGCGGCTATCGTCTGGCGATGATTTAGCTTTTTATTGGTGTAAAATTAGCCTGTAAACGGGCTGCTGGCTACTTGAGAAATAATGTGGTCAAAGATGTCGTCTCTCGACTCCACACAACTCCAGTCTCACAGCTCAAGTTGCAAATTGGACTGTAAACAATGAGCAGCTCCGTCAGGCCGATAGCTGACGGGTTAAGAGATTGCTCCAATAATATTAATAATAGTTTGTGAATGCAAAGCTTTTTGGTAAAGGATGTCACACGATACTACATTGTGACAGTAATGTAACTTTATCGGGAAATAAAGGCCATGAAATGTCTCTGAGTGGATCACGTGTGGTTTCCCCTCTGCAAGTTGATTGTCTTGGGTTAAATAAACAGAAACCACTGGCTGACTGGAAGGTAGGAAATCATTTTTAAAACTTCAGGTTTTCTTTGGAAAATGCTCCGCAGTAATGTTAATCATATTCCATTTGAAATGAAAGGTCTACAACATACTATAGCAACAGTATAGGACCTTGAAGACCCTGCCTTTGCTCTCTGTCTTCTCTTTTTCACGATGATGTTCTATAGATGTGACTCACACACCAGAGGGCAGTGAATATGTTGTAATATGAGTTCAGGTGCAGTGGTGAAGAAGGGGAAAGGGTGCATATGTGTGTTTGTGTGAGCATGTTGGGATAAAAGGAGGAGGGGGGGGGTCTCCTTGCACATGTGTGTGTTTAGAGAGCTGGTGTTGACACAGACACAGCCGCTCCATTGTCCTTCTCCATCTCTAGTCAGGATGTTTGAGGGACGCCTCATCGCTTGGCTCCCTCTAATCTCAGCTGGAACCAAAAAGCCTGCGGCTGGAAGGCCTCGGCCCTCGAGGACGCTGTCAGCACCAGGACCAGAGAGAGAGAGAGGCACGGGACAGGGAGCGGAGCTGTGGAGGTTACTGTCGAAAATTAGGGAGCAGTCAATTACAGATTACTCATTTTAAAATTGCAGACGGTAACATAACCCTCGGGATTACACTAAATCCAGCAAGTAATCCTCTGATTTAATAGCTTTTGATTGAGTTTTGTCTTTTTAATATAAAGTTTGAATTTTAATATAAAGATATAAATGAAGTTCAGTTAGTAAGTTGGTGAACTTTAGGAGACGTGGAGCTGAGCATTATAGTGATATCATCCATCACCGTTATCACCCGTCGTCTTCTTCTCTTTCTTTACTATCTTAAATGTGATGGGGTGGATTTAATATTTTATTTTATTCTTTGACAAATTACAGTTGTCATTTTATTAATCAAATTTACTGTAGCCACATGATGTGTATCCTGTTACCGTGGCAGCAAGGTGAAGGAAACACTGAAACGCAGAGGGGCCGTTCAGGAACCCTGGAAATTCAATCCAGATCAATTAGCCAGAGTAGTGAAATGGTAGTGCGACAGTATAACCAGAGAGCCTTAATGAGAAACATTTTGCAGCACAGTTTGCGGTTTTAGCCCCGAAACGCTCGATTTTTAGTCACAGCAGACTGCACAGTGACACTCGGCATCTGGCATTTGCTCGAGCAAGTGAAGTTGAATCTAGTAAGGACATGGCGTGCATCTCGATGACCCGAAGTTGACCTCCGTCTTTCCTTTTCTCCTTTCACTGCTGAATATTACATCGAAATGTATTTCGTTTCAATGGGGTTTAAAGAAGGAAGAACTGTGCTTTGAAAACTGACAGAAAGAATTCAGTACTTGATGTTCTGCATTCAAACATGGATATTCAACTTTTTAATGATGATGAAAGATTCTATTTCCTAAAGAATACTGAAAAGATGATTGCAATATCACATATATGGTCATCTATATATGTGCTGTAGATTTCTGTATCATCTAAAAGTAAATATTTTGTAAAAAGATGATGAAGGCGAGATAGCTGACGGCGATTGGTGCGGTGAATAAATCATGATGTACAGTACTGTGGAAGAGTGCTGTGATGTGCTTTAATGTCAGTGTAGACATGGGAAGAAGAAGTGACAGAAAACAAAGCAAAAAATGTCACTGACACCGAAAACGCGTCCTCTCTCACCGCAAAAGCAGCGCCGTTTTCTTAATTTCAAACCGCTCTCAGAGATGAATTATTCAATTTAAGCGTTGTGTCTGATAATGTACAGTAGACTGTGTTTTATCCTCGAGGAGATGGCGCTGGCCCCCAGGAAAGCGATATAAGTGGATTCATTTCAAGATGCCTGTTCCTCCAAAGACTTTATTAGATTTAGTTAATGAGAGAGCAAGGCAGGCAGGCTGGCTGAGCGCAGGTTGGGGAGCTGGAACGTAATTAAGCTGTGAGTCTGACGATGCCACTGTTACACACTTTGATTAAAAACACGTTCAACAGCTAATCTCCAGCAAATTAAAGCAGTTACATCGTTTGGCACGGTCACCTTTGGTTCTCTCCTCAAACGAGGTAAATCCCCCTTTCTTTCTGTCTCTCTGCTCACACCTTCTACCCCCCCACCCACCTCCTACCCAACCGCACCCTCCCTCTCCCTGTCTGCACCCTAATTCTCCACGGTAAGTAGGTGTAGCTACACGCCTGCTCCACCAGCCGGTCCGTCTGTCGGCGACGTAGTTAACCCTTGTGGTTTTATGTCTTCCATATGCCCTGCTGGGGCCTATATGTGTAATACAGGAGAGGTCTGTATATTTCCAGGCCAGCACACACAAGTCTTCTTGTCTGAGCTATAATGAGTGTTAGTATAGATTTCCTGTGGCTCAAACACTAGGCTTAATTGACCTGAACAGCTCTGAGTGACTTGGCACCTCCCGTCTCAACCTTCCCCTCCTCCCTCGCCCCCCCTCAGGACCTTTCTCTGGGACAAAGAGGCTTTTGTCCCCGGGCCTGCGCCACAGCGCTCTAAACCTTTGTTGACTGTTTCTGTCTGACAGAGCAAATAGCTCTGGCCTCCTTTTGTTTATTGTCATTTTTTGAAGTTTGAACAAAGTTTATACAAAGCCCCTTTTTCTGACGGTGTTTGCTGCCTGCAGGGGGAAAAACAGAGGGAGGAAAAGAAATGGGTTTATTGTTTGTTGAATTTTTGACTGTCTGCTGCTGTCTGACTCTTATCTTCTCATCTCTCTCTCCTTTCTCTCCCCCCTCCGTCTCTCAACCCCCTCCCTCACCCTGCTCACAGGGATCACATATACACGGTGGACACAGACACTGCCAACGGTGACGAGATCTTTTTCAGTAAGGTGAGTGAGACGTCTGTCTCTTTGAGGACGTGTTGTTCTCGGCGTGCTGTGATTGACAACGTAACCCTAATAACCTGGCTCCGAGTGCCACTGTGTGTGTGCACGTGGGCGTATACGTGTGCCTGCCAGGAGTCTTACTCACCACGCTCACCGGCGTGAGCCTGCCGGGCTCGCCGTGCTGACCCCGTTAAGAAGATTATCCAATCAATCAGCTAGCAAACCGCCTGCGTCAACCGACGCTCATCAGTGGCACAGTGGCAGGTCTGATGGGTGGAACGGAAGCAGGGAGGACAGTACAGGAAGTGAGGGAGGAGGGGAAAAAAGAGTGGGAGGAAAGGACAAAAAAGAGGGTAAGGTGAGATCAATTGCAGGAAGACAAGATGGATGCAGAGAGGAAGGAGATCTCGTTGTATATTTTCTGATTATTCATATTTACGTAGGCCCTCAGCCGTAATAACCCAGTCTCCATTCCATTCCAACCACTCCTCGTTGGCATAATTTTCTCTTATCATAATGCGTGCCAACAGAATTCAAACAAGGCCATTCTCGTGTATACAACAACCCGCCATCTCTTCACCTCATCCACTTCAATGTCAAAGCGCGGCGAGTGGGTCTTAATGAGAGCAGGCTGCAGATGAAAGGCCGATGGGAGACGCGCAGATTGATTGATGACTGAGGGTCTTTAATCAGTGGCCGAGCTCCAAACATGTTGTACAACAGCGGCGGGTACGCGGCGGTCTGAACCACCGGATCAGCGCTGACCCTCAGGCCACACGGGGCAGGGGCGGCGGGTTAATGTGTGTGTTTATGTGTGTGTGTGTGCCAGATATAACTTAGCATTGATTGATAAGTGTGTGTGACAATGAAAGAGGCCGTGTACATTTGTGTGTTTGTAGTTCACTGGCAGGTATCGGCTAGCGCTGACCCAGAGGCCAAGGCAGTATATGTGTGTGTGTGTGTGTGTGTGTGTGTGTGTGTGCAAGGATGGCCAGCCTATCAATCCACAGAAATGAGCTCTGAGCCGTCCTTGTACAGACTCTGTTCTGATCCGGGGTCAGTATCGTATTTCCTCCTCCCTGGCAAGAGAATTAGAAGTTCAAGGAGGTAAACTGATCTCCAATCAGTGCTTAGAATAAAGTTCACCTCAGAGTAGGTGCCTCATTAGTGGAATCAATGTCGCAGAATCTCAGATGATGATTATTGATCACAGTATAGATTGGTTATTGATCTCTATAGTGCCTTCTGTTTTTTGTTTGCTTTCTAACTCTCTCCTCTCTCCTCTCTCCTTTACTTCTATCTTCTTTTTTTTTCCTCCAGAAAATGACATGGAAGTCCAGACAGGCAGATGTGGACACTTGCAGAATGAAAGGGAAACATAAGGTAGAGAAAACCCACCTGACTTCATCTATAGAACAAATGTCACCCTATTATTCACCAAACACACTGCGAATGGCACGTTATACAATGCAGACACAGCTGTAACTGATGTAATTTCTCACAGTCTCTCTCTTTCTTTCTCTCTCACACACACACATTAACAGACACGGCGATGCTGCAGGTGCAATAACGCACTCCCTGCAGTTCATATAACATTTATATCAGTGAGAATCTTCATATCAAATAGAAGCATAATTGTATTTTTCTCCGGAGTTACGGCACGCTCTGACAAAAGTGTGAAAATGAATAATGATTTCATTAATGCGCCATGAGGAAATGCTACATTTCATGATTACACGCTTGATGTTTGTTACACATGCCTCTCTTACACTTAATGTGGAGCTCTACGTGCTCAAAAGAAACGAAGAAGAAAGAGCCTCTTGTTTTTTAAAAACCACATGTGGCTTTCAGTGTTATGGTGCCTTATTATAAAAGACACTAATGTCGCCGTGAACTTCCTTTCTTCTCTCTTTCTCTGGCGGCCTGCGCTCCCTGAAGGATGAGTGTCACAATTTCATTAAAGTCCTCCTGCAGCAAAACGATGACACCTTGTTTGTTTGTGGAACAAATGCTTTCAACCCCTCCTGTCGAACCTACAAGGTAGGAATTCACACACACACACACACACACACACACACATAAAACAGCTCTTTGCCCTCTCACTCTCTCTTCTGCCTTCTTTTTTTTTTTTCATCTGTCACACACTCATTCACACACTCAGGGATATTTTTCACATGCAACCCCAGCCATGCGGGAGTTTAGAGTGAGCTATGAAGCGATGGACATAGATGGATGACTTTCACAACTCAGCAGGCCCTCCTCCTATGTCTTTATCTCCAGGTGTACTTTGACACGCTCGATTTAGAAGCAGAGAAACCTAACTACCCGCCTTCTTGCATACGCACTCACACACACACACACACACACACACACACACCTACACACACACACTGAAGATCGCAGTCCTGAAATCCGATTCAACCTTCGCCCCTGTAAACGGACGCCCGCCCGGCCGTATTCATGCGGGCATTTCTGGAATAGTTTCAAGGTTCCTTCAGGAAAAGCAAAACCACCGGGTCAAAAAGAAGATGCATCGTGATGACCCCGGGTCATGAAAGAGAGCAGGTAGACGTCGAGACTGACTTGATGGACGTAAAATACAGATGTCAAGAAACGCTAGACATGGAGAGAAAAAGAAAGATTGGCATACAGGGAAGCAGATGGACAAATCAAAATGATTTTGAGGCATCCAGGCAGACGGAAAGACAAACATAAAAAGCAGATGGGCCGTCTTCACAATGCTGCTGAAAATGTCCCAATTTTTTTTCCTTCCCTACAGACATAAATCTGATGTTTTCTGATGCCTGAGTGTGAAAAGTGAGCAGCATTGCCATCACATTGAGTAAATCTTAGCTCATTCATGAGACAATTTTAAAGCTGGGCTGACCTAGCGTAAGGACAACTGGAAAGAAACAGCTCAGTTTAATTGGTGATTGCCAAACAGAAAGACTACAGCAGAGGGCTCTGTCCTGAAGGATGCTATTGTTCGGTTTGTGAGGATGTGATGGTCACCGCTCTCGGAGATGTTATCTAGTTTTGGCCTGTATGGGGAAAACTCTCCTGCTTTGGTTCGCTAGATCTGTTTACCAGAGAAACAAGACACCTCCGCTCCGTTGCCTTTGTGGTTTGGCATGCTAAGCACACAGAGTGGACATCTTTCAATTCACTGACTTCTCCTGCAGGGAAAGTGGAATTTATGTCCCCCGCATTTATCAGGCGTGGTTAGCTTTTACAGCCCCTCCGGTTATGGTTTCAAGGTTTTGTGTTTTAGCTGTTACTGCGCTGATATTGCTGCTAGTCTGGTAGAGTTAAAGGGACACGTTGTAAAACACAGCAAGGCTGGGTAAAATGGTCATAAATACACACACAGGCACGCATGCACGCCTGCCTGTGCAAACATAAAAATCAGTGCATACACCACTTAAATCACTGCGCATGTTAATCTAATCTCAAAATAAATGAAGACGATTTAGTCATTTTGTGAAAAGTAACTCATCTGTCTATAACAATGTGATGAAATACAACTGTTTTATTCAAATGTTTTTCAAATTTGCTCAGTCCAATTAGCCCTCGCATATTTCAGTGAGTCAGTTTAATGAACTGCTCTTTCCCTTAAAAACAATTCCACCACTGACAACACTGTCATTATTTTTAGTTGAATAAAGTAGACATTTAGTCTGGAAATAATTGAATCAATACGACAACGACTAAATTCAGATTAAAAGTAAAGGCTGTCAAAAGAGATACTGACGGCATTTCAAATGTCGTACTGTCAAAATGACCTCCGATCACTTGTACACAAATCGCACAAATGCACGTACAAATGCCTGGGCTCATGTGCATGCACCCGTACAAACACTGACAACTGTGCAAACAGGCAAACACACATTTTACAAAATCATCAGACACACACAGGCACATTGTGCTGGCTGCGGGCAGGCTGGCAGACTCGCTGGGCAGATACCAGGCCTTTGATGGTGTGCTGGGCTCATCCACTCTGCTTGGTAAAAAGTGTGTATGTGTGTGTGTGTACGCATGTGTGTATGTGTGTGTGTGTGTGTTTGTGGTTAAATCCACCTTGGCCACAGTTTGCCTCTCCATCTCCCCAGTGTGACAGCGCTGAAAAGAGCTTCTGTTTCGGGGCCAGCCTCATCCCACATTAATCAACAACGCTGCAAGGGCGAGCGGGAGGTACAGGGAGGGGGAGCAGAGGTGGAGGGAGACGGGGGGGGGAGGGAGAATGGGCAACACCCCTTGCTGTCTTCTCTTCTAACACCTTTCCTGCCTGGTTACCTCTTCATTTCATTTTACAAACCTACCAATTTTCTCTCTTCATTAGCTTCATCTCGTTATCCGCCCCTCACCTTGTGTTGGTACTATCAACACACGCATGCATGCATACAGAAAAAAAAAAACACAGACAGACACCTTGGCAGCCACGGCACAATCCTCGCCCTGGGCACTACACAGCACCCAACTCCCTCTCTTCTTCTATTCATCCTCCCTCCCTCTCTCCTCCTCTCCTGCCAGCCTTAATTCCTCTCCCCCTCTCCATTGCTCCCACCGCTCCACCATCTTCCCCTCTGTTGCTTTCTCCCTCTGTCACTCCCTTGCTGTGTTGTAATAATAAACACCCCATCCAGCTGGGCTGATATATGGCTGGAGTCAGTTTCATCGCCTGTTGCCGGGGGGAATCAGTGTGTGTGTGTGTGTGTGTGTGTGTGTGTGTGGGGGCTCGGAGGCCGCGGGTCCCAGGTGATGCGTCCTCGACTCGATACCGGTGGACTGAGGTGTACTGGGAAATTTCATCTGTGCCAAGTCTTTGCATTTGAAATGTGATTAATGCACACAGAGGGATTTATTTTAAGGGTAAAAATGCACCCGCACATGCCTTTCTATACTGCAGCTTCTCCAGAAGATTCACAACATTCATTCCAAAGAAAGACAATAGCATTCAGTGTAAAAGGTAACTAATAGGGCTGACTACAAATTTAAATCGCAAATTAATCACACATTTTTTATCTGTTCAAAATATACCTTAAAGGGAATTTCGTCACGTACTTAATACTCTTATCAACATGGGAGTGGAAAAATAATCTGTTTTATGCAGATGTATGTATATATTTATTATTGGAAATCAATTAACAACACAAAACAATGACAAATATTGTCCAGAAACCCTCACAGGTACTACATTTAGCATAAAAACTATGCTCAAATCATAACATGGCAAACTGCAGCCCAACAGGCAACAACAGCTGTCAGTGTGTCAGTGTGCTGACTTGACTATGACATGCCCCAAACTGCATGTGATTATCATAAAGTGGGCATGTCTGTAAAGGGGAGACTCGTTGGTACCATAGAACCCATTTTCATTCACATATCTTGAGGTCAGAGGTCAAGGTACCCATTTGAAAATGGCCATGCCAGTTTTTTCCTGGCCAAAATTTTGTGTAAGTTTTATAATATTTAATAGTATGACATGGTTGGTATCAATGTAATCAATTCCTTAGGTTTTCTAGTTTTATATGATACTAGTATCAAATTGCCTTGAGTGCCGTTCAAACGAATTTGCGTTAACGCGTTATCGCGTTATCTCTGACAGTCCTAGTAATTAATTAATTAATCCATTTAGTGTCATATTTGTGCAATGTTTGTTCACCACTCTCATTCCGAAAGATCAATCTTGTTAGACATTGAAGGGTCAGCTAAATGAGGTTCTTCCTCTGTTGGTTAAAATAACATATTTCTGTGCATGCCATATAACCGCAACGTTTGATTCCGACCTTTACATGTCATACACCTCTCTCTCTCTCCCTCCCCCATTTCTACACTGGCCTCTGTCAAATAAAAAAATGCAACAAAAAAAAAAAAGAATCTAAAAAAAAAAAGCATACACATATTTCTTTCAACAGCTGCAAAGACTCCAGTTTCGTGCTCTCGTGTAAAAGGTGGTCAGAGAAAGGGTTCATCCTCCCAGGGCTCAGAAACAGGTTGCAGAGAAATGGGCCATGACTATTAATCTCCCAGGGAGATGTGTCCTTGTTTAGTTTACACAACCGCTCCTGGCCCAGGTGTGAACTTGTGCACTTGACCTTTATACGGTAGACGGAGGAGGTTGTGCAGGTGGGAATATGGATTGCATACAAAGAAATGTGTGCGGATTCAGCCCAGCTGCAAAACTGCAGGATGCCGATCGGAAAATTTATCAACACGCCAGGGTGTGTAAGAAAAAAAAAGAAAGAGAAAGAAGTTTCTCCTGTATTATGATTAATATGTCGGTGGCTGCCGTCTGACACCAACAATTAGGACAAAATCATGAATCAGGTGAACCGATAAGATTGTTTTGGAAGTTTGGAAATTAGATTTGCTCCTTAGAAAATATGCACTTAACTGTTCTTATTTTATGAAATAAACAAGCAAACAGTTAATAAGTGGAGACACTGGCTCAGTTTACCCTAAGTTTGTCCTCAGTAAGATTTCATAAATCCCTCAGCAATGATAAATAAAGCCCATAAAAGAGTCCTCGTAAAAAACAACAGAGACACAGACGCAGAACGTGTCCCTCACCCTGAGTGCTGAAGCCGATGCCGAACCAATTATAACACTCCTGATGGGCATGTTTTGGATCTACATTGTGTTTGTCTAATTAATTAGCATATAGCCTATGGAAAACACCATTGAGCGGTTAGTAGTAATTAATTCATCTAGATACAATGCACCCCGAGCCAAGGTTACTGTACGATTTGTCTGCTAAGCTACAGTAGAACAGTGTGTTGTTAAGGCAGCGCTGACAAAGTGTGACAGCGCTATGGTTCCCTTCCCATTACTTTGAATTGTGCTTCTACAAAGCTGAAGCACGTCTTTCTTTTTTTTTTTTGAAGCTATAGTGGAGCTGACAGCATAATAAGATTCGTCTGGTAAACAAGGTAACAAAAAAAAAAAAAAAACCTTCTGGCTGTTTAAACATCAAATTTCTTTATGGTAATGTTTCAAAATATTGTGCTTCAGTGTGGCAGTTTTATGGATTGCTATAGCCCCATTTTTTAAATATCTGATATTGCTTTGGACAAGGCTAACGGCATGAAAGTGAGCGCTCGGCTGTTGTTTTTCCGCTCATGCGAGCTTGACAGGAGACCGGAGTTGTACGTGTATCTGCGGCCGGACTGGGAGTGTCTTCCTCTGTTCAAAAGGCAGGAATAGATCAGTGACAGCCAGCCAAGCCCAGTAGACAGAGGTCACTGCCTCGGTGAAATCAGCAGAGGAGACGGAGGGGTGGGGTGGGGTAGCTGCTGTGCCGTGAGAGATATGTGAGTGTGTGTGTTTGTGATGTGTCAGAGGAGGACGGACTGTTTGTGTTAGGTAGCTGACACAGAAGCTGCTGACGTTTCAAGCGAAGTTGCCCCGTTGCTCTGTGCGCCCAGACGCTCTGATTCAGTGGACGCACCTAACCTTCAGCCACTCACGTCCCTTATGATTAACTCAACCTAATCTATAATTACAGTCTGCCCTGTCTAATAACAATATATATCTTCAATCCAGCGTGCCTCCATATATTATCCTCCTCTAATTTCTGAAGAAACAGAAGGAATGAGAAATCGAGAGAACTGTGCTGCTGCTGGTGGTTCTGTGTTTGTTGTAAAAGGTCACTTGTAATTTTCCCTGCCAAATCAGCCTCAACAATTTCTCTGGCAGGCTTTTCCAGCATTGCGCCGCGAGTGTGTGTGACCTTTTTAGTGGGCAGATGATAACCGTTTCCGCCGAGACAGGAATAGAAAACAAAATGACCTGTTTAGAGACCAGAAAGGGCGGCGTAAGCAGTTTGCAGCCTTGGCAAGCTACTCTCCTCTTTGTCGACAGAGAGAGAGAGAGAAAGAGTGAGGGAGAAAGTGAGGAAGCGAGGAAGTACGAGAGAGATAGAAACAGAGATAGAGAAGAAAAATGAGTATGTATTGTGAACTCCGTAGGCAAACAGTGTGTTCAGTAATGTTCCCTGACCTCAGCCTCTGGCCAGCGCAGTATGGCTTTTCTTCTCTCTCGTGTGTGTGCATCTCTGGTCTGTAGTCGGGTAGAGAGTGTCCTGAGGCATGCTGGGGAAGACAAGCCAACCCGTGGAGGGCTGATAGTGACCTTTCACCCACATCTGATCCTCCGCCATGCCCTGCCAGTCGCACTGTAACCAAACTGGGCACAAAACAAGAAAAATCTTGTTTAAATTCCAATTCACAAAGATCATCCCACTAAGCCCTAAACGACACCAGTAGTGCCTCTTAAACAATGGACGAAGCCTCAGAATAGCTCATGGAAATGGGACTACTGAGTGACTGAAATTAGCTGTAAGTTTGGATGCTAAGAAAAGACATCTTGTGCATTGTCTAGGTGCAGAATTAAAACTCGAAGTGTACCACATCAGGGAACAAGTCTTGCTGAAGGAAAAGCTCTGAGCACAAAACAGAGTCGAGGCTGCAAAATATAAAATAATGACTACTGTGTGATTTACTATTTAAAAACTACTGTGGTTTAGTAAAAAATTCTCACGCTCCCCGCTCAGGGCCATGTGCTCACCCATTTTTACTCTGCCCATTTTATTTCCTCTTCACAGCAAAAGCACAAAACTTTAGAAATCAGGGCAGGAGAAAGCACAGCAGTATACGGGTTAAAGATCTGTCTCGAGGTTTGTTAAAACTCCTCTTTAACACCGGTGGAGTTGAAGGATAAAGGATGGCAGGAGGAAGCAAACCACATCCACCCCTGCTGTGGAACACGTTGCTGTGGAAAATGTCAGTTTTCGTTAATCTCCCTCCATGACAGTTTCCCAGATACTCCCAGACGGACTGCTTTGACAGCTTCTCAGAACAACACCGAAGTGGCATCCCCGGGATTTTAGTTTAGGTCAGACTTAGATGGGTGCACTCCTGGGCTGGGCACAGGTTTTATTTTATTACAACTCACTCACCACATTTCTCAACTGAAACGCAGTATTTTTTCTTTTGTCATTGTTTTGACATTTAAGCCCATTTCTCCTTTTCCCTCCTCTAGATCTTTTCCTCCAACTGGGAACATTTCCTGTTTTAGTTGTTTTTCAAGTCCATTGTTTAGTTTGAAAACTCTATATTGTCTTGACCCGCTGCTGACCTTTCACCTCATTTCTGACCCTAGTTGGACACTCTGGAGGCTCTGGGAGAGGAGATCAGCGGGATGGCACGCTGCCCATACGACGCCAAGCATGCCAACGTTGCCCTCTTTGCTGGTAAGATTAAATGCATCTATATACACTCACCGGCCACTTTATTAGGTACACCTTGCTAGTACCGGGTGGTCTTCTGCTGCTGTAGCCCATCTGTTTCAAGGTTGGACGTGTTGTGCGTTCAGAGATGGTATTTTGCACTGGATATTTTCTCTTGTTGGGACCATTCTCTGTAAACCCTAGAGATGGTTGTGCGTGAAAATCCCAGTAGATCAGCAGTTTAATACTCAGACCAGCCCGTCTGGCACCAACAACCATGCCACATTCAAAGTCACTTAAATCCCCTTTCTTCCCCATTCTGATGCTCGGTTTGAACTTCAGCAAGTC
>CAKAOI010029591.1:0-44055 GCA_916701655.1 Sebastiscus albofasciatus
GAGTCTTTTTACTGAAAACAGCTGCCTGCTGTGGCTGGAAACAAGGATAATAAGAGACTGAACCAAAAAGAAGATGCTCAAATTCTCTGCTGAGCTGAGAGAAACTGCAGAGTTATATAATGCAGAGAGTTGTATATAATTATCTGTCATTTGATCCATTGTTAGTGTAAAAACATTGATTAGTGCGGCTTTAATTAAATGTATTACTTTCCAAGGAAGAATTTAGTTAGGTAAACATGGTAGATTACTGTAGTCCATGTAAACATTGTTAATGACATGTCACAAAAATGGGAATGACAGATGAGGAGGAGTAAAAGCTGATGAAGGGGAATGACGGGGAAGAGGGAGTGAGAGATGAACAGATGGGAGACGGATAATAGAGAAGAAAAGAGATGAGATTGTCCTTCTTGGTTTTCATCTTTCCCTGAATGTAGCTCAGCCATTTTCAGCACCATGGACAGAACCATCACGCGTCCCACTGAGATCTCAACTGTTTCTTTTCAGCACCATGGACAGCGTCATTAGCCTCAACACCATACCACATCCAACCCATCATTCCTTTGGTTTGACTGGACAGTTTTGACAGTAAAGAGCAACACAAAACATCGGGAGAGGCTGTTGTTTCATAGTAATCTAGCCTCTTCATTGATTGTTTTTTGTCTGCATTATTCCTCTCCTCTCTCTCTCCTTTTTCTTGCTTTTGTCCTCTTTTTTCCTTCTTTCCTTTGGTCCCTCACCTCTTTCCTGTTTGTCAAATAAACTGTCCAGTTAGAGCACACCAGATCCGTGTTCATCTAAATTTCTTATATCCAGTCTGGCTGGTTAATAACTTTAAAGGGACCGATTATGCTTTTGTGCTTTTTCCCTGTCCTTTAGTGTGTTACAAAGCCCAAAGTCCACTCCAAAGAGAGTTCCTCTCTCCCACAGAAACACTGCTCCTGAACGGCCTGAAACACCTTGCTTGAAGCCCCGCCTTTTCTTCCACAACGTGGTGATGTCACCAAGTAACACCAGTGTTTTTTGCCAGCTATTTTAGATTTAGTTTTAGTCTTTAAATGAAAATGCTTATTAGTTTTAATCACATTTTTCGTCATTTTTATTAATTTAGTTTTAGTCAACGACATCCCCAAACATTTTAGTCTAGAGTAAGTTTAGAGTAATATTTTCTCTCTTAATTTCACCATTTAAAAAAAAAAAAAATTTAATCATAGTGCTGTTTAAACATCAGATTACAGAATATTGAACATTTATGTCATTTTAGTCAAACTTATTTAACATAATTTTTTATCTTATTATCTGATGAAAAACACAGGTTGAATGATTTGCAGTTAGTTTGAGTCCTCCTGACTGTGCTCATTGGTGATGCGCGATGCAGTTGCACCCACCGGACTGGTGAGAGCCAATCCACTTGCTCAACATGTAAAAATATGCGTTATTAACCCGACCTAACCAGCAAAACGACAACTTTATTCATTACAGTAGCACAGTTGTCAGGATTGAGGTGTGAGACAATAAGGGCAGCGACGGACTGAGCGCCGCCGCCGCCACAGTGCGTTGTGTGTGTGACAGAGAGAGGGGAAGAGGAGGTAGAAGGTGGAAGGTGACAAAAATAAAGAGAGATTTTGGTAATGTTTTTTATGTTTTTAAACTACATTTTAGTCTCGTCTTTTTTCGTCGACGATATTGCATGTTTGATATCGTCACCATTAGTGTTAAATGATATCGGGGCCGTCTCGCCGTCTCGTCTTAGTCATGGAAAAAAAGGTTGTCGACAAAGTTTTGGTTAACAAAATGAACACTGAGTAACACATTTGTATGATATGACAGTGTATGACAGTGGGCCAGCTGACCAATTAGAGCAGACTGGACTTGTGGTGGGGCAGCAGCTCAAACAGAGCGTTTCAGACAGAAGGTGAAAGAAGGTGCTGCAGCACAGCCGGTATGAGAAAAATTGTGTTTTTTTTTTAACATTAAAGAATGTAAACTTGTTCAAAAGACAAGTATGCACCTGAAAATAGAGCATAATAGGTCTTGTCAAAAGAAATGTGCATTAACGGGTAAATACAGGAGAATATTACGTTTCTTTACACACACACACACACACATACATACACACACACACTTAGCGACTCTAAGTGTGTAGGATAATGTGTGTTTGTGTGTGTGATAATTAGTGCTTGTTGGCGTTTGCGTGCATGAGGGTGTGTGCATTCTTTTGTGCTTGCATGTGCATGTTATGTAACAGGAGAGCAAACAGTGTGAGTGGATCTCTTTATTCCATTATTTCTTTTTCATTATCTACAAAGAGCTTCTTTAACTCTGACAGGCGTCTTAAGTCCCACCGGCCCCTCTCTCCCCCACCCCTCCCTCAAAGTCACCATGACTCATTCTTCCTCCCTCTCTCCCCCCTTCTCTCTCTCTCTAATTGTTCTTCAAGGAACAACAAAGCAAACCCCTGGCCACCGCTTCTTAACTTCTGAGGATTCAATTATTCAAAGGAGGTAATTGTACTGCACAGTCATCTAAAACTCACTCGCTAACCCAGAGACACTTACTGATGTTCTCTGTGTGTTATTGTTTCTCTTTTCGTACGTCTGTGTTTGTGAGCAACCTTGTGTGTGCATCGAATTTACTGTGTGAGTGTGCACTGGTACACGTGCAATTTGTGTGTGGATGTGTGTGTGTGTGTGTGTGTGTGTGTGTGCGTGTTGCATAATCATCTCCAGCTCCCTCTAACAGCTGCAGAAATTTGGAGAGGTGAAGAAATCCTCGTTATGCAACAGGACTCGATTCGGGTCTCATACATTAAGCTAATTTGCCTGAATTAATCTTTCATGAAAACATTTCACATCAGTCGCTTCACACTGCAGATCGGGGGGTTCGGTGCACGACAGAGGTCAAGTGAGGGTCATTCGTATCTCTCTGATAGTTGATGACAGGATATGAAACGATAAGCAACGTTGTCTCTTTTGTGCCTTAAAATTACATTTGTGACACTCATGAACACTTGGTATGACCTTGTTTGACCTTGTTATTTATATATGACAGCAAAATCTGTTCATTTCAGTCCATTTGAAATGCTGCAATCAGCGGAATTGCTCACGGAGGTCCTTTGGCCGAACGTTGACATACAAATTCACAATAGGCTTGTCGCGGTGGTCGGTGTTACACGGTGGTCGGGCACACACTGATTACATTACGTACCGCCGTTTTCCTTTTTTTTTTACAGAAATAAAACTCATTTAGTTCATTTTGGCGTATCAGCAGCATGTTATCAATAGATAGTCGGACGACGGACGCTATAAACTGACAGTAAATGCATCTGCTCGGTATAGAGGCTCAGCTCAGAGTAGCAGGTGTCATATTTCACACACACAGGACGAGAGAGAGTTGACAGACCGAGAGATGGTGGAGGATTTGATTTCGAAGCAAAAAGCAAACACGTTTATTTGGCACTATTTCAGATTTAAACCCAACGCTATAAGGGAAACCATAACGTTAACGAGGCAATCGCCGTGAGGAGGACGGAGTGGTCACAGACGGTGTGTGCGGAGAGAGGCCAGACACACAGCAATCCAATGGTAAAGATCAAAGTAAGCGCGCTACACATATTGACCGTCATCTTTTCTTGTAAAATGTCCGGTGTAATCGGTAACACCGGTGTTATCACAAGTTTATTAACCGGTGGGAAAATGTCCTCACCGTCACATCACTAATTCACAATGTTTACTACTTATAATCTTTCTTTCTGACCTCGAAGGAAACTTCACACCATCCAATCTGATTAAGCTAGCTAGGACTAGTACGAAACAACACCCCTGGTGTGTAAAGGCCTTCAGTAAAGTTGTTGGACATTAAATTGAGATAACCATCGTCATCAACTAATTGATTTTAAAGTATGAAGGACCCTTAAGAGGTTAAATAGTGTACAACTTTCAGTAGAAGTGATGAACCTTGAATCCTAAATCTTAAATCCCTAAGCAATCCCCAAACAAGTTGGATTTTTTAGAAACTCTTCTTCCCTTACAGCCTTCTCTCTTTCTACCATTTAATTTTCTAAAAGGTAGTTACAGATATTCCAAATCTCTTTGAAGAGATATCCAGTATTGCAGGCTTCCTATTTGCTCTAGCTGCAGAACTAATGAATTAATAATAAGCAATCTGTGTTTGTGTAAGTACATATGTGTGTGTCACTGCAGTGGGTGCATACAGGTACGCTCTCTTTCCTCCTGTAGTTAGAGAACTAGTGAATTATTGAGCTAATCTGAGTGTTGAACATGCCCTTTCATCACAGAGGCCAAGCAGCCCCTGGGGCTTCACTTTGCCCTTACAAATCTCTGAAACTCAACTCACGAGGCTTGCTTCAAGAGGGTCACACCATTTCAAGTCACACATGACCTTCTTTCAGCATGGATTTACCTTTTTAGAAAGTGGCTATCGATACATGATTGCCGGTTTACTGCCACACAGCATGAGCAAGTGTTAACTCACAAATAAAAACATGGCATTGCATGGCCCTGGTTTTAAGTACAAAAGCCTTATTAAAACTTTTGTTCAAATTATTATTTATAGGGCCGTCAATCTATTAAAATAGTTAATTGCGATTAATCACATGATTGTCCAAAGTTAATCATGATTAATCACAATAAATCACAGATTTTTTATCTGGTAACAATGTACCTTAAAGGGAGATTTGTCAAGTATCTAATACTCTTATCAACATGGGAGTGGACAAATATGCTTGTTTTATGCAAATGTATGTATATATTTATTATTGGAAATCAATTAAAAACACAAAACAATGACAAATATTGTCCAGAAACCCTCACAGGTACTGCATTTAGCATAAAAAATATGCTCAAATCATAACATGGTAAACTGCAGCCCAACAGGCATGACTTGCCCCAAACTGCATGTGATTA
This sequence comes from Sebastiscus albofasciatus, assembly GCA_916701655.1. Taxonomy (NCBI): domain Eukaryota; kingdom Metazoa; phylum Chordata; class Actinopteri; order Perciformes; family Sebastidae; genus Sebastiscus; species Sebastiscus albofasciatus. The sequence goes on from CAKAOI010029591.1 coordinate 4,923, forward strand.
TCATAAAGTGGGCATGTCTGTAAAGGGGAGACTCGTGGGTACCAATATAACCCATTTTCATTCACATATCTGGAGGTCAGAGGTCAAGGGACCCCTTTGAAAATGGCCATGCCAGTTTTTCCCTGCCAAAGTGTAGCCTAAGTTTGGAGCGTTATTTAGCATCCTTCATGACAAGCTAGTATGACATGGATTACCAAAACCAATGGATTCCTTAGGTTTCTGGTAATCTAAAACTTTAAAACTGTGCATGGTACAACCTAAAAATCACAAGTTGCGATAATGCGTTAAAAGAAATTAGTGGCGTTAAAACAAATTTGTGTGAACGCGCTATTATCACGTTAACTTTGACAGCCCTTCATCAAATTATTATATTCTAATTATTCACTCCTCTCTGTAGAAAGTCAACCCTTTTACACCAACTTCTCTGAGGGAGTTTTAGTCTGCCCTCCTTATACCCTACCATACACACACTGGAACATAAAAATGTAAATTTAAACATGTTTTGTTTTAATTTATTGGATCTTAGTGTTGTTATTCTGCTTGTTTTTCCTGTTCAGTGCTCTTTGAAGATGACCCTTATTGGACCCCAGTATATTTTTATTCTATGTGATTAAAAAATATACATTCACACTCTAAAGCAAACAAATCATAATTGGGTTTTAGTTGATTTAGTTCCCTTACATCCTGATGTCTCACCAAGAGAATCTGGAAACATGCATCAATATTATACAGTATTAGCACTGAATTGAAGTAACCTGTATTTTATGCTTCAATTTCCCTTGAAACAGATATGAATGTTTCTCTTGTACAATACCTGTGATCCTATGTATTTTCCAGAAGTACAAATAATGATACTAGTGATGAAGCATTTTCTGGATAGGTAACTGTCATGGTTGTTTATGGAACAGATGGGATAAAGACACATCCTTACTATTTATTGTTCTGTGATCTTTTGTACAGGAGTATAAAACACGGTCAATGTCAGACCTAGCACCAGAGATTTAAAGCTTATTCCTCCTCATCCATAAACCCATTTAAGTTGTGGCCAGGGGCTAATGTTATACCCATAAAAGAGGTGAGGGAAAAAATTAATTGATACATATTGTCCATTAAATCTAATTTCTCACATGTTTCTGTCACCGTGGGGGCCACGTCTGTTTCAATGATTTATGAGCTGTCCAAGGGCCATAAAAAAAACTACAGGTAAGGAACCAACATTATCAGCAGCACGAGATGTGACCAGTGCACTTAAAGGGGACATTATCATGCTCATTTTCAGGTTCATACTTGTATTTTGGGTTTCTACTAGAACATGTTTACATGCTTTCAATTTCAAAAAACACATTATTTTCCTCATACTGTCGGTCTGAATAAACCTGGATTCACCCTCTTTCTGAAGATCTAGATAAAGATAAAGATATCTGCCGACTGTGATTGGTTGTTCCTCATCACATGACATACGGAGTGCGCTGCAGCATTCCAAAAGTTGAACGGTATTCATTTCGGGGCGCAGTCGTTTGTGCATCTCCGTGGTCAAATTGACCGACACTACAACTGTAGAGCACGCATATACTGACATTTATGTTAAGTGCATTCAAACGGCCCCGATGGAGCTGACCATGGATGGTTAACATTACATGTCCGTTATAAATTAAAAAGAAAATACCACTAATTTGTGAGGGACATGTCTTTATTCTTTATATTTTTGGGGTTGCAGGACATTTTGTTTATAAATTAATTCCTGACAATGACTGATATATTTGACTTCAGGACATCTCTGACAACATACATGCTGAAAATCAAACATCCTCACTGTATCAATTTAGATATTTTTCCAAAGTAAAAGTCTCTAGAAAGGTCGGATTCAGCTTTTTCTCATGGTCTAGTGTTAAAAAAGTTAACAAAAATCACGATAAATCAAAATAATCATAATACATATCGAATCGGCACCCAAGTATCGTGATAGTATCAAATCGGGAGATATCGTCCCAGCCCTAGTTGGTAGGCACTCCAGATACCCTAATGTATGTAAACAAGCACTGAAAACATGAGTTTTCATGATATATCCCCTTTAAAAATGAAATATCCACCAGGTGAGAACAATAAAAAAGTTAGTGTCTACATTACTATCCTTATACTGAGGTAATCAGGCCTTCTTTAAAGAATAGATAGGTTATTGTTTAAAAAGTAGGAATGACTACTTGATGAATGTCAGCAGGGAGAAACAGCATATTTTAAATCTGGATGCTTGATGTGCTGGTGAGTGTGTGTAAAACCGGCATGCAGCCATTACTTGTAAACGAGTGTTAAAAAGCAGACACATGGTCAAGGTCAGTGAGAGAACACACACCCGCACGCACGCACGCACATATAATATGACATTATGGACACAGTCTCACCTTCCAATCATTGCCAGGTTGTGTGAAAGGAGAGCATCAAGCATGGATTTAATTATTTATGTATGCATCCATCCAGACAGGAAGAAAGGGCACGAGGTATGCATATTAGTTTCTCTATGAAATATTACTGAATAGACCTTTGATGCAGCCAAAAGGAATATAATAAAAGGAAGAGGAGAAGAGATATAGAGGAAGAGAGAAGAGGGTGAAAAGAGAGAGAACGTGGGAAAAAAAAGACAAAGTAAGAGATTTATGATGAAGTGTCTTAATACGTTTGCTGGAAAAATGTAGGATACGGACCAGTGAGAGAGAGAGAGAGAGAGAGAGAGAGAGAGAGAGAGATAGAGAGAGAGAGAGAGAGAGTAAAGAGAAAGAAAGAGAAAAATCAGAGCTGACTTCAACAGTTGGTTGTGAGGAATTCGAGCAGGAGAGTGACAGTGATACAGAGAGAAGAGTGTGTGAATGTGTGTATGGATGTTGTACAGGCAACAATAGTAACTGTAATAGTAATGTAGTACTGTAATAGTTTGGGGTTCTGAAGTAGGTGTAATTGTGATGTAATTTGATGTAATGATGGATGACAAGTGATGCACATCAGTGTATGTATGTGTGGTTGTGTGTCGGGTTATACGCTGCTCTACTTGTTAGCTGGATAATCCCCCATTAACTGGACAACCATCCAGTAGGTTCATACACACAGACACATGACCACACACATGGATGCCTCACAACTTCATCAGCCATCTACCCAGTCATGCTCACACAGTGCAAAGATTGACACACTTATGTTGACATGTAGGGGAATTAAACATAATACGATTTAAGAAATATATATTCAGTAGCAATGTGAGTCGGACTGTTGTATAGTCAAGATCTGTTGTATTTTATGGGAAACAGACTACAAGATCAGAGGGAAAAAGTAAACGATTAGGGATGCTAATTTTGAATTTATTTATTTTTTTAACCGATAACCGACCCTTGTTAACTGATTATTAACTGTTAACCGACAAGATTAGAGCATCACATGCAGCGGTGCTATTTCTAGTGCCTAACCAAGCCGCCCAGCTGCAACGAAAAGCCGATGCACAAACAGGTTAAAGTGGCAGGAGGCAGTATATTTTTGGCATCATTGAGCAAAAATTCCATTATAACCTTTCTGCATATTGTAAATCAAATGTTCTGAGAGAAAACTAGACTTCTGCTCCTCCTCCTCATGGCTCTGTTTTCAGGCTTTAGAAAATCGAGCCTGTGACAGGAGACTTTGACCAATCACAGGTCATTTTATTGAGAAAGCGTTCCTATTGGCTGTGCTCTGGTCATGTGACCAGAACTTGGCGTTCCTTCACCAGATTTCACAATGGCAGCCGCGTCACAAACTTTCTCATTTTACAGCTAAACCGTGCACTACAAGATGATTCTGAAAACATTCATATTTGATCAGTGTGGCCTAGTTTGACCGTTTTGTTGGAGTTTGCGAGTGATTGACAGCCGGCTCTCATAGACAGCAGATGGACAGCCGACCTCAGATCAGCTCTTACTGCTTGTTTTCCTCCGGTATGTGAAATCTTGTAGATGCCGTTAGGAGCACCGGAGGACACAGAGGCACATGATTTTTTTCAGGTTACCTGTTTCATGTACTACTGTCACGATATAGCGACTTATAAAGCGTTTTATAAAAATAACTTTTTTTAATCATATTTGCTCTAATTTCGCCTACTTCAGCTTTAACTCCAGCTGCAGTGTACATGCAAAACAGACAACTGAATCCCCAGTTAAACCCGTCTGGGAGAGTTAGCAGCCATGGTGCTGCGTGTATTGTCCCAGTCAGTCTCCACCGCATCAGTTAGTTAACCATAAGTTAGTTAGTTAGTTTAGCAGCGAGGTTGTCAGCTGTGTGCCAGCCTGGCTACTCTGTCTGCCCGGCGTAACGTTGTACCGACACGCAGCCGAGCCGCGCGTGAGCAGCGCTGCTCTGACCTGTTAACATGGACGCTGAAATGAAAAACAACAGGTTCCGCGACCGCCATGCGCTGCTCAAGTGGGCGGTCTGGACAGGCCGTAATTATGGCAGGCCTGTATTGTAATTGTAGAGGCGATAGGCCTCTCTCTAACCACACAGGCACATATACCTTATCATATTAATTCCCCTGTGTGTGTGTGTGTGACTTTCCATGTGTAGAGACCAAACTCTTTTCTCTCTGGGCATGTACGTACACATTTCTATACAGGTGCATCTGAGCCCATTATCTGCTTAGTTGAGTCTTTTTTTGTACTGCCTGTATGTGCGTGTGCGGGAATGATCTCATCCGTATTCTCCAGGCAGCGGCGGCGGCGATGGCGGAATCACTCAGTTCACCGACTTCAAGCAGCATCATAAAAAGCCCAGCAGCCAGCCGGCGCTGTCCTTCACTCAACGGCTCCCATTACAACACTTGGTTGGCGACGGGCGACTGATCAAGAATATTAACTGGAAACTTATGGTGGAGAGAGAAGCTCATACTGTACGGCGTTTTAGAGTTATACCCATGTGATGTACAGGTAACAGAAAAGAAACGGTTTTCATCTCTTCGTGTAGTGCTAAATCATGTGAATAGCTTTTGAAATCCTACCACAGTGCCACCTACCCAGCATTTATCCTGCATGTTTCTCCAGTATTTACCCTTGGAAGTTCATGTTACAGACCTGTTATTCTCTAATATCGAATGCTTTGATTACTTGTCATAGTGGCAGTTTCTATCTGTAGCTGGTGACATGGACTGATTGAAGGGAGGGTGAATAATGACACCAGCACGGACATCTAACACAAAAGCAACTATCCAAGGTACATTTAATCTAAAGTGCAGTTGTGAAACAAAACTTTAGTTTCACGACCTTCAACATGAAAAGGGTCTAAAGGGTCAGACCAGTATTAATGATGTTAATATCAAACTAACAACTTTGCCCACTTGAACCTTGATATATGCCGGGGTCACGCATTCTTACATTCTTACGTCCCTCAGTGGTATCAAATACTTTCAATTCAGTTCTGTATGCTCAGGTTTTGGCCTCCACCTCCATACAATGGAGGTGAATGGAATTTCATTTGTGGTGCTCAGAGCATTACAAAGACATTACATTATAGAAATAGTTTGACATTTTGGCAATTATGCTTATTCGCTTTCTCATTTCTGTACATTCTGTAAATACAAAGACGCAGCCGGTTAGCTTAACGCACACTAAGCTGTCTAAAGGTAACAAAATCCACCTAGCAGCATCTTTAAATCTCACTCTTTTTTGTCTGGAATAAGTAACTTCCTGAAGTCTCCTCATGGTGACTCCACAGACTCCAGGAAGTTACTGTGCCCGGCCAGAAATATTCAGGCACATAATTAACTCTGAAATCACAACTGATCTTTTTTAGGGCTTCAGTTTTTGTACTGATGAAACAAATAAGATATAACGTGTTATTTACCGAGCTGTAGAGGTGCTGGTAGGTGGATTTGTCACCTTTGGACAGAGCCAAGCTAGTGTATTTCCCAAAATGTCTAACTACTCCTTTAAAGCTATCTTTATGATTACCACTTTTTTTGATCTGCGTAAACTACCCTGCCTTATTAAAGTTGTATCACAACTATGTTAAGAAATCCAGGATGCCATTTTTTTAATACACCTAAAAATGGAAAAGTCTAAATGTCATCAGTTATACTTCCCTAAGTCACACCCTGTGAAATGCATACAAACAAGTCTACTAAAAGTACAGTACACCAACAACACCCTGTTATCTCCCACTGATATATCATTCTCCTCCTCCACCCCCATCTCACCTTCAACCAATCACCATTCTTCAATATACCCGAACATATATAACCTTTTATTTCCTAGCTGGCGTGGCCTGAATAATAGATAATACATACTCGCAGCCTCTGCCAACCAGTCAAGATGCAGTTTACATCCACGTCTGTCCAAAATGTCATCACTTCATCATTTTATCCTGTTAGACATTTGTGTGAAATTGTCATAATTTGACCACCAAAACCAAATCAGTTCATCCTCCACTCCAAGTGGACGTTTGTGCCAAAATTTAAAAATTTCCCTCTAGGTGTTCCTGAAATATCATATTCACAAGAATGGGACGGACGGAAGGGAAAAATCGAAAACATAATACCTCTGGCCACGGCTGTCACCGGCATAATTTAACATGCTGTTTTTACTATATTTATGTTCTTCTCTGGAATTTGAAATATATAACTTCAAATATATAACTATCTCTGTGGGTTATACTGTATATTGTCCACCCAATATAGAGGTTTATAATAACTGACCAAAGCATCTGTGTGTGATTAAGGAGGGTGAATTAGACGTAGTAAGAACATAACAGTATCTTATGACTTATATTCCAAAAGGTTTGAAAACCAACGACTCACAACAGAAAAACAACAGAATGCAAACAGCTACTGTTGTGAGAGATGCTTTGCGCTTCAATGAGCTCCTTTTCCTCTGTCACATCCTTTAGAAGGAACAAACACAAACACCTCGGGTCACGTGGCCTGCCCGTGAGGACTGCGTACAAACAACACAAAACTTGTACACATACTGTATGGTCATTCACCAACAACACACACACACACACACACACACACTGAGCCAGTCCTTCTCTCCGTCCCTTTTGTCTCGTCGGATCAGGAGCCAGCTCCTCTCCGTGTTTCCTAAAGCGTGAATCTCTTGCTAGTGTGCCCACCCGCCATGTCTAACAGTGATTGATGCTCCACAGACTCTCAGACAGACGCTGTGTGTGTGTGTGTGTGTGTGTGTGTGTGTGTGTGTGCATGTGCATGCCTGTGTTTGACCTTCAAATCACCTTCCATCCAAACAACAAACCACCATCACCATCATCACCACCATCAGCTCCCACCCAGCCTCCCTATTTGTGCTTCCATCTTGGTACGTCCTGACCGATACCAGATTAACATGGTGGACTGGGTCAGCGCTGTAAAGGCCACCTGGGAGGGAGTTGGATTGTAGAGTTGGGGGCCGGGGGGGGTGAAGGGGGGATGAGGGGTGTTAGCATACCCTGCACAGACTGCTAATTGGCTGCTATATACCCTGCGGAGGGGGAGGAACAAAGGGAGGAAAGGATGGCGGAAGAAGTGGGAGGACATGATGGACGGTGGCGAAGAGCGGAGAGAGAGAGAGGAGAGAGAGAGAGACAGAGGCCGTGATCCATCCTGGGATAGAGGTGTGACGGGATGATAAAGAGAGAAAGAAGAGCCTGGTGAAGAGAAACAGAGAGAGCAGATGGCTTCGAAAGAGAAACTGATGACATGAGAGTGACAAAGGAGCTCCATCCAGCAGCGGTGTTGTCTCGCAGAGAAACAATCTGCCCCTCTTCTTCTTTTTTTTTTTTTTTAAATGCACGTATTCAGAAATGTCATCAACTCATCACTTTGGAAAAGAAGTTAGAAAATCACTCCGCGCATAATTGTTATTCCAACTGCTCTGACACGCTTCCAATTATATTCTATTTTTCATCTTTTTTAGAAATACACTCCCCTATTATTCAGCAATCTGCCCATACAGCCTTCTACCCCACTTTCTGCTCCCCCCAAGGCAGTGATTTGTGGATTCTGTCATACTCTGGCAGCTGGATCCTCTCGCCTGTCCCCTTTAGAGAGAGAGAGAGAGAGAGGAGAAGGAGACAGAGACGGAGAGAGAAAGGGAAGATGAGGGTCTAGCCACCTCCGAATAATTACACGTCCCCTCTCTCCATGCGCTGTCATCCTTTAGGTAGTGTGAAATGTAGGCTACCAGACTAAAAATAATCCAGACTGCTGAGATGGTTTGCTTTCACTTTTATGAATGACTTCGTCCATTCTAAAAAAAAAAAAAAAAAAAAAAAGAACAGGTTTTTCACTTCTGAACACCCACACAGGTGCTTTCAATCTCTCTTGCTGATTAGACCTCTGCTCAGGCCGAAGGTTGGCGGGGGCTTTTGTGCGGTACGCTGTGTTGCCTTGTTGTGTTGGGGTTTGGGATCCAGCAGATGATGGATTGACTTGGCTGCTCATACCAAGCTTGGAGACGTATAGCATTAATGGAAACCCAGATGTCTCGCCGTTGTTCCAAATTTACGAACAGTGTAAAAAATGATGGGTTCATTTGAGCGCTAGTGAGTCCTGTTTTTAATATGATGATCATCACATCTACCGTCTGAACTAGAGTTAAACAATCAAGTCAATTTTATTTGTAAAGCCCCAAAATCACAAATCACAAATTTGCCTCAGGGGGGCGTTACAATCTGTACATAATGCAGAAAATCGCCGGAAGATCCGGGTACTTTATCACTCGTAAGTCAAGCTTTTTTTTTTTGCTTCATGCTCCACTAAAGCAACTCTCATAGGAATAAATGGGTTCCCTGCCTCCGACGCCGTATCCAGTTCTCTTTATACATCCATGAGAGTATGCCCTTTTCACAGCATGCCATTTTGACATGTCATTGCAGGGTAAACACAGGTGTAATTAATAACATTAATTATGGCCCTGGTATTGTGCATGCTGGCTCACTGGAATGACTGTGACATGCAGGAGTATAATTAATTCTAACACCTGCTACCCCTGCTATGACACGTCAAAATGGCTGCTGTGAAAAGGAGCCTATACACTGGCTGATGTGACATTTCATAGGCACTATATTTGAATAAAGTTTAAGCAAGAAACATACACAATCATTGTTGTCGCACAGCCTAAAGGTGCCTTACCTGGGACACTTGAATAGAGCACAGCCATCATTACTGTTATCAGTATTGTAACACCTGCGCTTTTTCATACGATGACGAGTCAAAAATGGCTCCAGCCTTTTTGACATATAAACAAAAGACTCTGTCATATCAGGAAAAGCACAGGTACATCGAATTACATTGACGATGACTCTTTTCCATTGGAGAGGCCAGTAAGCAGTGCTTGTGAGCCAGTGTGCACAATGTCAGGTTGCCCGCATGACAATTACACACCTAAAATGGATTTCACCCATTTTAATGTTGTTAATTACACCTGTGGTTATCCTGCTCTGACATGTCAAAATGTCCCTAAAAAGGTAATGGTCATGCTACCAGCTAAAATTGGGCTCGTCTGTACTCTTTGTTCAAAACAATTAACCCTCATAATTCATTTTCTCTGGTCTTCATTCCATTTAAATTACATGAGGAAATAGCATCAATTCAGAGTTCAGTGGGCTTGAAATTTGCATTGTCGATGAAAATTGTTTGGTTTCAGTAAACCCGTCCACATACAGCTTGTGAAAAGATTTTCTTAAAAGGGATTGTATGTAACTTTTTACACATATAAATAGGGGAGCAAGAAAATATCAAATATCACGATATTATGTTTGGGGATACTGTATCGATTCTCAAAAACACTGTATTGATTTTTAATGAGTAGTTCACATGCAAAGATGAACTCAGTCTATACTTAATTTAATTTGCAAACATATGTGATCTCTCAAAGTAGTTCTATGATGTTGGATGTTACACGGACTGTGATAAATGCAAATACCGATCCCACGGTTCTGATTGCATAAAAAAGGTAACCTTTCTTTTACTCATTTCATATGGTGGTTTGTTTTTCATAGTATGACAGTTTTCCTCAAATTAGATTTAAAAAACAAAAATCGCAATACATCGTTTTGTGTATAGTATCACAATACATCGTAATATATTGAATCGTAACCCCTGTATTGTGATACGTATCGTATCGCCAGATTCTTGCCAATACACAGCCGTACATATACAGTAAGGGTCTTAATAATTTTTTTATTGCCAATGTGTGAACAGGTTGTAACCTAACCTAAGAAATGAGACCTTCCGTGACTTTCTGGGTTTCCTCTATCAACCTGTAGACTGCTTTTAATGTGAAAAACCCGGGCCCATTTTATCGGAGAAAATCCAACGGATGTGGAGTCATGCACGCTCGCCATACCACGTTCGGTTAGAAATGGAGTCCGCTAACGCCAACAAACTACCAACCTCCACCACAACTCAGACTCCAACACAAACTCCACAGAAGCACAAAAAAAACAAAGTTTTTCAAAGGGGGATAACTAGTGTTGGGGGAATTGAGTGATGAAGCAAGAGAGACTGAGCGGCAGCGAAACGCGCGAGCAGCGGAGCAGAAGAGAGTTAGTTTAGCTTTGAAAATATCAAGTGAATGTTCAGTGGAAGTTACAGTTTGTGCAGAAATAAATGCTGCAGCTCCTCAAGACCAACAGAGGTTTCCCGTGTCTTGTTTTCCTGCTGCTGAGTGGAGTGACGAGGGTTAACTCCGGAGCGAGTAAAGCTATTGACTCGGGCCCTGGAGACCAAAAGTACGGTGTCTCCCCTGTGCCTTCTGACCACGATCAGGAAGCTGCAGAAAACATTAACACTACGATAATGTTATTCATTACACAGCTTTGCTGAATACTCCATTCTGATTTGTCAGTCACGGCGTTCTACGGTCTGTTATTTCTTTATAGCAGACCGTTGCTATGTATAACAGACCGTTGCTATGGGCGCAGTTCTGATGTCGGACTCTGGCGGACCGTTTTTGCGTCAAATTATTAATTTCTTAAGTAAGTAGCCGTGTAATAAGTGGGATAATGTACAGCTAGCGGGAGTGTAAAATAAACCCCTTCATGGTCGGGGTTTATTTCACAACGATGACCAACTCATTGTACATTATTCCTTACATAAACACTAGTAACACTAATGTTCTTATTGTCTGACACAACATATTCTATAGTTGGATTTACTACCTTTTACTTAAGCAGCTAATCCTTCATGTCTATCCACTTAGAGCATTAATAGACCTTCACAGCAGATGTTCTCATAGCATGAAAAGCACAAGTGTAATTAATAATTTGAACTATAGCTTTGTTCCACTCCAGTGCCCCAGTAAGACACCCCATTGATGCAGCACATACACCTCATATGAAAAAACGTTCTTTTTTCATCTAAGTTGCTACCAGTAATAATACGTGTATTGTATTAGCTTCAATGTCAAACCGTGTCGACACAATCCAAGCAGAAGATGACACAAATTGAGCTCAGTGACCTGTGCCTGACATCGTTGGCCTTTATGTAACCTTTATCTGCCCAGGGACGCTTGTAACCATCTTTTCCAGCATTTTGCTCATTTTCATTCATAGCGCTTCGTACAGTCACCCCCGAGAGCTGCCCGGCACAGTGTGGCCAGAGAACAGCTCCACTGAAACAAGCAGAGGTTAAGTGACTTGAGATTCTCCACAACAACTATACTTTCACTGCCCTAACTTTCCCCCAATGGTCTCAATGTTGCTGGTTCAAATCTTCTCTTAGCTATGACTGTTTTTTTCATTTTTGCTTCAAACAATGCCACTTCAAACGCACCGTCCAAAAAATATCAGTCGATAAGGAAGAGTTGTGACTTCATATGCCAAGGTCATGACTTTGACATTTGTAACATGTGATTCAGCCTGTTATTGATGGAGACGGGCTGGGTGAAGTGTACCACCTCGGGGTATGTTATAAAACACACTCACACTGGGCCACACGGCTGCGCTTAGCTCGGGCATTACACGCATGCAAACACTCGGCATCGACACAAGAATTATAATACGTACTTGTGAGGAATTCTGCCTGATTTCAAAACCTCTAAATCAGTACAGTATAGGCTAACCACAGAAATAGAATAGAGACGGACATTAGTTATTTTATTGGTTATTTGACAAGTACAAAAGAAAAATGGCGATTTGTGGTTAGTTGTTATGATGACAACACATGTCAGTGGGGATGAAAAAGTGTGAGCACAGCAAAGAACATATATTGATAAGAAGTGAAAGCCAACTGATCGTTTCATTGCAACATCAGAGCCCAGAAGCAAAGTTACGCTTCTGCCATTTTGGACTAAAAGTAACTACCGGATGCCATAAAATGTCCGCCTATACAAAGTGCTGTGCAAAAGTAAAACTAAATTATTTCTATTCTATTGTCACATTAAATGTCTCTACTGAAATGGCCTTTGTTGAACAATAAAAATATTATAAATATGCATACTTTTATAACTATTTATTTACTTATTTATTTATTAAACTTTTTGCCCGGCAGCTTCCCAGAGGAGCATAAATGGAAGTTAGAAAAATCCAGCTCTTAGAGCAAATCTCAATCTTTTTTAGAACCTCCAAAATCAATGAACAACAGACCACAGATCATGGATGTACAAGAGGTTGTATCCTGTGCTTTTGCCCTGCGTGTTAGTAAATAGCATTCAACTACATTAAATTCTGTCTAAAAATTCTAACTCTGATCTCAATCCTTAACCCTAAATACAAACATTACATTTAACCTGGTGTTAATCTGACTAACCTATATCCTCCATAGCTCATTATTCCAACCCAAAGCCCTAAACCATAACATTAAAAAATATCAGTTACTTGATGTGCAAGATATTCACAAGCAATCTGCAACAGCCCATAAGAGACAGACAGTACACATTAAACAGCACAATTAAAGATAACATAAATAATACCATTGCTGCATGTTAACACGCCTCTATAGCCTTGCAGCAGCATGACTTACATAGCCTACTGACACACACAAGACCCTTAATATAGCACACATACGCACTCGTAGTGAGATACGTCAGCGGTTTTACCATGCTTGACATTTCTCTCATTCTGCAGCCAGCACATGTCGGCTGTCCAGTGACATTTCACACACTGGGTGGAGGGATGGACAGTGACAGAGGACAAAATAAAGATAGAAAGCGGGAAATAAATGAGAGCGGAGTGCAGTGAAGGGAAGCAGAAGAGTGTTTTCTGAGAGGTTTAAACAGGTTTTTTACTGCCACACATACACACAAACATGCTACTCCTCATTGGTTCCAGTCTTTCCTGCCTCTCCCTCATCCTTCTCACTTTCTCTTTCAAGTTTCACTCCCCGAGTCCCACCATGTTTCTCACCTCATCGTCACCCTATTGCCTCCATCTGTCACGCACACACACACACACACACGCTGCCACATTGCATATCTCTTTATTTTTGGCATCTTAGCTATCATTTTCTTTACTTCCTCTCTCATGCTCTACTTTTCTTTACCCTCTCGTGTTTTCCTGCTCGACTCCTCCCCTCCCCCCTCCTTCCTACGCCTCTAATCCTCCTTCGCCTCTCCTGTGCGATGGTGAACGATTGAGACGCCACAGCGAATGACAGGCTGTGATTGAAAATCCTGTTTAGCAGAGTTGTGTTTCCTCCTCCTCCGTTTCTCCTCTCCGCGCTCCTTCTCTTCTCCTCCTCCTCCCCCCTCAGGCGTCAGCTCCTGCACGGTGGCCAACACTGGCCTCCCTTTGATCCCCCATAATGCATTGTGATGGCTGTGTCAGCGCTCAGCCCTGATCTCAGAGAGACTATCTCTAAGCAACAAGCTAAGATCAATAGCGCGGTGTCACCGGGGAACTGTTTTCTCTGTTGGTCTCTCTCCTCTCTCTGTCCGTCTGATTATCTCATTCTCTCGCTATTCCTCTCGCCATCTCTTTTCTTTTCCCTCCACCTCCACGTTATCTCTCTGTCACTTCTCGCAACCTTTCCCACCCCGCGCCGTGCCTTCTCTCTCTATCTCGTCATCTGTCTTTTTGTGATTTATTTATTGTATTTTTTCTTTTTTGCTTCCCACTCTTTCCTGCCACACACACGCACAAGCAGGAACGCCTCGGTGCACATTAAATATGGTCTTGTTATGAAAAGTTAACAAATCCTCTGTCACAGTGTTCCAGCAGCAACAGTGCCGTTTTCTTACTGCAGTAGGTAAATTTGCTTCTCAATGCGAGTGTTTACACCCCCCCCCCACCTACCCCGAACATTGCCATCTTTTTATACAAAGAGGAAATGGGATTTGACCACAAGGTGCTCAAAATATGACCACTCTTCAAAAGAAACTGCACATGGTAATTTCTTGGCAGAGTGGAGCACTTCCAAAAAATTGATTTTGTGTCCACAGAAAGAAGGGCAGACTGACACGAACCACTTTCTGCAACCAGCTAAAGATAAATTGACACTGAGTTTCCCATTTTCAGCAAACACAGAGAAAGTGCCAGGACAAAAATGGCCCATTGTAGTAAGTGGATATTGTTAAATTATCCAGTATTTGTAGTTGTGCAGTGGGATTTCACGAGATACAACAGAGCAACAGGTGACATGGATTAAAAGTGTGTAATCAACCTTTTTAATCACCTTTTGTCTTCGAAACAAGACGGAGGGTGCGTTCCAAATCGCATACTTTTTCTTTTCAGTTTTACTGCAGATGCCCTTACAAAGTACGTACTATTGCATTTAGTATGCATACAATTGGGACATACTATTTCATCATAACATTGCACTTGGAATTTGGACCCTCTTGCTCATATATCCAATGTCAGAATAGCCAGAAAAGCATGCTGGCTCACATACTGCAAAAATGGGACCTGATGCAGTAGAACATCCTGGTATTTTTGGCATACTGCATTTGACATACTATGTATTGGTACATACTAAATATGTTTCTAGCATACTAAATAGTATTGTAGTATGGGTATTGGAAGGCAAAGTAAGAGTCTACAGCCATGTCGCTAATGTAAGCATGCTAGCAATGACAATGCTGACATGTTGATGTTTAGCAGGTAAAATGTTTACCAAGTTCACCATCTTAAGTTAGTGTGTTAGTGTGCTGACATTTGCTGATTAGCACCAAACACCTATTACAGCTGAGGCTGATGGGACATCATTAGTTAGGTATTTGGTCATAAACCAACAAACCTGATGATGACGCTACAGGGAAAGTTAAGATATCACCAAAGTGATTACAATTCATCCTGAGTGGGGCATGAATATCTGTATTACATTTGTCCCTGGATAAGTAAAAAGCGTTAACTGCTGGTGGCGCTATAGCAAAGATGCCACAACCAAAGGGGTGACGTCACGGTGACTACGTGACTGATCTAAGCCCAGATACTGTGTATGAATAATGCACACACATTCATCCATCACGTCCACTTTGACACAAAAGGAGAATGTGAGAATGGATGTCCATCTAGACATTCGGTATATTTATGTGAATAACCTTGACGAAAAAGGAAAAAATATATCAAAATTGAATTTCCATTGTATTTTATTGGGAAATGTGGTGTTTGTCATTGATACCTGTGTGATTAATGTCCATCTATTCTACAAGTTTGATGGAATGACATTGCCACAGCAGGTTGAATCATCGCAATCACAGAAATTCTTGTCCCTGGAGCCCAAAAGAAGCCTGATGTTTGATAGCAGTGTGCGGGATAAGAGTGACAGTTCAACAGTACTATGGAAAAAGGCCATTATACTGTGTTTCTGAGCAGACGGCAGAGCAGCAATAGGTGACAAGATGAAGCAATGACATCACCTCTGCCAGGTGCTAGCATTAAAGGACCTGCTACTTCCACATCTGGCTTCAAGAGTATTTCTGAATAATGAGAATGAATCACAACATGGGCAGAATGGCGACATTACAGCACACGTGTGTGTAATTTCCAGGTGTGAATACAAGGACGCTGTCAAATTGCTGATTATCCAGATGCAGATCACAGTTTAATGTGAGGTATAAAGGATGTGTTGATTCGTCCTTGTGTTGCAGAAATCGGTAATTGGCAGGAAGGGATCGTGGCGGTGTATTTCGACATATGGCGAGAGTGTTGGGACGAGGATGAGCACCGTGAAAGAGTGACATTCGGTGAGGTTTGAATGGCATCCGGCGTGGGATTAAGTTAATGTGTGTGGATTAATGATTCAATTAAGAGAGATATTTGTTTTTAATGATAATGAAAGTATGAAGTGTGACAGAGAGTGAGGGAGACAGAGAGAGCACTTCTCTCCTTCTGCGGCTGTTAGATAAATGATAACTGTCACTTGCACAGCAGTATGCTGGCAGTGGTATATGGCTTCACTTTGTTATATGACAATCTCACCTTGTCTGTCATACACACCCATCCACCCACACACACACACACACACACACACACACACTGTGAAGGTCTGTTTCTGTTAGTTCCAGTGATTGATTGTAACTATTGTATCTATGACACTACTGAGCCCAACTGGTCAATACTGCCTTATAAAAGGCAGAGAGCAGCAACTACAGGACCAATGAAAGAAAAGGTTTTGACATTTGAAGGCTCTTAGCTAAACTGTGTCGCAGATAAACTGTATGCTTTATAAAACCTTCATTTTATGCCTTTTAATGCTGATTAACAGGCAAAAAATTGGGCGGCATTCTTGATTGTTTAGACAATCTAAATGGGGGCAGGGGAAACACAGTGTCTACAAATACAATGTGTCTTTGTTTCTTCTTCAGCTTTCTTGAGCTAGTTTAATAAATTCATCTTTAAAGGGGAACACCACCTAAATGATAAAATCCAGTATGTTATTTCCATGGCTTAGGAAAGTTCAATCAAAAAACATGGGTTGATTAGCTTTAGCGAAGGCTATCTGACTGGCAGCCTGAACTAGCGAGAGTGCAGTCACTGCAGTTTGATTTTTACCTATTTTCCTCATATTTGAGAAATTGTCAAAAAGTCTGATTCTGGCCTTAAAGGTCCCATATGGTAAAAAGTGAGATTTCCATGTCTTTTATATTATATAGCAGGTTTAAGTGCTATATAAATACTGTTAAACTATCAAAACGCTCAATATACAGAGAAATACACACAGCCCGTATTCAGAAATTGTGTGTTTGAAACAAGCCGTTTGGATTTCTGTCCATTTGTGATGTCACAAATATACAATATTTAGATCATTATGCAGTTTTAAAGGTAAATATTCTATATGTGTCCCAGTTTATTTCCTGTTGCAGTGTATGTTAATGACATCAGTTGACAGGAAGTAAACATGGACCCAAACTGTTGCCTAGCAACGCAATTCCATTGCAATTCCATTGAAAAACAGAGCGTTTCAGACAGAGGGTAAATACAGGTACATTCAGGCAGACAGTATGAGGAAAATAAAGTTTTTTTTTAACATTACAGCATGTAAACATGTTCTAGTAGAAACACAAAATACAAGTATGAACCTGAAAATAAGCACGATATGGGACCTTTAACTCAGTTTTACCATGTAGTTACAGCATTTTAGCTTTGTAGGGCAGAATACAGGAGGCGCCACTGTCAGAATCTGTTTTCAAATGCTATCAGAGAAGACTGTACTCATTCTCAACATGGCAAATATGACTCCTACTCATTCACCAGATTCCAGTCTCACCACTATTACCTCACCACAGATAAGCACTGAATCACTGAAACCACTGAAACCATAAACAAAACATTTCACTGTGAGGTTTGACGGAAAAAAATCTTATCGGAGGTCGGAACTGCACACACGTTAGTGATGTTAAAATGAACCACACAGTTAGTTACTCATTCTGCCTTCCCAATCTTGTCTGTTTGGCCTCCTCCCTCATCTGTCCACACGTCCACCTCTCCTGTCGTCCTGCACAGGTCTTTGTCATGTGTGTTTAAAGTGTATGTATGTGTGTGTGTGTGTGTGTATGTATTAAAAGCAGGCTGCTGGTCGGTGCTCTCTAAACCCCGTGGCCGTCACACAGCACATCGACTGTCATAACAGACCTGACTCCCCCTCTGAGGATCACGCTTGGTTGAGTGTGATTAGGTTAAACACGCTCTCTGAAATGACGTGATGTGAGGTGGCATTGTGTGTTGTGTGTGCTGCAGAGAGAGAGAGAGAGAGAGAGAGAGAGAGAGAGAGAGAGAGAGTATGTGTGTGTGTGTGTGTGTGTGTGTGTGTGTGTGTGTGTGTGTGTCACTTACATGTGTTGTCATTTTCATGTGCAGTGCTCACATGTGTGTTCTTAGATTCTTAAGGTGTGTGCTGCTCATTGTGGTTCCTTGTTCTTCTGTGTGCGAGTGTGCCAAAGACTCCCATGCTGCTTTCCCAGAGCTCTGGCTTTTCCGATGTGAGACCGATTTCAATCAGATATGTTACAGCATCGTTTGGCTTAGCTCAGAGACACACACACACAGACACACTCACACATGGAGCTGCCATGCAGAGCCCAGCTCAGCCACTGTTTCTTTAGTGATAACTACATCAATTTAAGCTCACAGTAGGAGCAACCTTCACAGACCGGAGGAGACATCATTCTCAAAGGCACATCCTCCTCTGTTACTTCTTATTGGTTTCACTTATGATGTTGTGTTCATGAATCAGTAATGCACTGTGAAAACCTTTAATCTTCCCATAACGATTTATTTTCCAGTCGCTGACAAAATGCTTCATGGCAGCGGGACTAAGCCAAATTACGTATGACGTAGTTGAACTGCCCACATAATTGAAGGAAAGGGGAATGAAAACAAGCATTTTGTTAGTTTAGTCCTTTTAGGGAGATACAAGGTTCCCAGAAGACACTTTCCCCTTCGTCTGATATCATCTTTAAGCTTGTAATCGTAGGATTGAGCTTGAACAAGATTGCTGGTTTGATTGTGGGAAATGACTCTGGTTGAACATGACAGAACACATGTACAGATTTTCAGAGTGGTGTAGAGCGAAGACAGTTAACTAACTGGATGGGAACATGAGTAGATCAGCCTGTGGTCGGACTGAAAAATCCCAGAAAGCATGGCTGTCATTCAGAGAAGCATCACCATCACCATCCGTATCATTATCATTAATGAAGCACGCTTCTTTGTCTGATAGTATGTAAAATGAACTTAATATAATTTATGATTTAAATTCCTGGTTCAAATTTGACCCAATGTGGGACAATACAGCATCAAGGCGAAAATGGGTTAACACCAGTGGGCAACATCTGGGTCTGAAAAGCGAAGTCAATGCTGAAGTGTCTTAAACTTGCATTCTTTCTAACAGCCAGCAGGGGGCGACTCCTCTGGTTGCAGAAAGAAGTCAGATTGTATAGAAGTCTATGAGAAAATGAGCCTACTTCTCTCTTGATTTATTACCTCAGTAAACATTGTAAACATGAGTTTCTTCAATACAGCATGATGTTCATTTAGCAAATTATGGTCCCATTTAGAGTAAAATAGACCATTAAGCAGGGGATGCTTTAGGGCGTGGATACCTTGTGATTAGCAGGTCGCTACCACGGCGTTGTCTGGTCTGGGATTTTCACTTTTTTTTTCTTACAACTTTAACCCTTTCACAGTGTGTTTTCAGTTCATGAAGTTAATTGTAACATTTTGGTCGCCAAAAAATGTCTTATTCAGCGGTCAGTTATACTTAGCTCCACCCTCTCATGTCACTTCTGGTTGCAAAAAACCAAGATGGCGACGGCAAAAAGCCAAGATGGCGACAGCCATAGACCAAGATGGTGACGGCCAAAAACCAAGATGGCGACGGCCAAAAGCCAAAATGGCGACGGACAAAATGATGAACTTGAGGCTTCAAAACAGAAACAAACCAATGGGTGACATCACGGTTACTATGTCCACTTCTTGTATGTAACGCACCAAGACATTAAGGGGTTAACACCCAAGACAAGGGGTTGTTTTGACCCAGTGTTAGCGTTTAATGCTAATCTACTCTAGCTCTTTTTAATCTTACATGTCACTATTTGTTACTGATTGTTAATAATATGTATATTCTTTGCCGTTTTGTACAACTAACAATGCATTTGTGACAGTTTTATGGTAAACCATACAAAATAAGCACATTTTAGTTTGGCTAAATAGTCCAACAGTCATATAAATAATTAAAATAACACTAACACTGGGTCAAAACAACCCCGGGTACTATAAAGTTAACCCAGTGCTGCATTGGTGCCATATTGACTCAAACTAGGTCATTTTTCAACCAGTTGATTTTTAGTGTATACCCACAATTTCAGACAAAAACAGACTGTATATTTAAATTCTGATGATTATAATAATTTCACTTAAATCTTAGCAGGCAGTCAGACTTTGTAGAAATTACATTCCACTGATAACAGTCTGTGTTGTCCTGGAAATGTACTTTTCTGCTGGCAGATTTTTTGTCCTCCCTGCTCTCTCTCTCTCTCTCTCTCACACACACTCCCACCCCTGTCATCTCCCTCCCCGGTAGTCAGCACAAGTGCTACCCTTGGCCCTGATGCATTAACCAGGAAACCATTGAGTCCTCTATGAGAGGGGTTATGCCTCATTATGACAGAATAACAGAGCCGAAATGGAGTCCGATCCCTCCCAGCCGCTCCATAACAGTAATACTATCAGTGAGCCCGCAGCAGTCGGGGCTAATCCTGGCCATTTAATGTATAGCCATGCGCTGCACCTCACTCAGGGGCTTGGCATATCAGTCTCCAACAGACTTACACTCGCAAATACACACACGTGCACACACACATCCATGGAAATCCACATTCTCCCTTTGAACTGCCTCGCCACTCATTGCTCCATACGCATGAAAATGCCACCCTATACTTGCACATAGAAGGACAGCTAAGTGCTTTTGCACGCAGTGAAAAAACCTTCCTCTTCAATGTGTCATATATAACACCCTATACATATCATGACCCAGGGATTACGGTTCAATATATTGTGATATATTGCGATACAGTTAGCAAGGTGAAATATTGCAAATTTTTTTCAGTATAAAGAACACACCATCATATGCATAAAATCTGAGTAAAAAAAGTGAGATCTGCATTTGCATTTATCACAGTCCCTATAACATCCAACATTACAGCACTACTTTGAGAGGGCACACACACTGAGAGGACACATATCTTTGCAAACAAAGTTATGACATAACTTAATCTTTGCATGTAAACTATTAATCAAAACTCTAGTGTTTTTGAGAATCGATACAGTATCACAAAACATAATATCGCGATATTCAATATTTTCTTACAACCCTAATAGACTTGAAGACTCTTTTTTTACTTCATACGTGGAGTTCATTCTGTTATCTTCGAGGAAAGTCTTGGTGATCTTATATCTTATGGATACAGACAGGAAAAAAACCATTTACACACAACTACAATCCCATGGCCGCACGCTTCCGCTCACTCACACATTTCTTTTTAAGGTCAAAATGTGTAAAAATGTGTCAATCCATAATGGTCGACCCTGGGGATGGCTGGAGGCAGAAGAGGTGATAGACACAACACAGCCTCCCTCAGTTTCTCTTGCCATCTCCAATACGCACACACACACACACACGCGCGTAATACACAACCCCCACGCATTTAGACAGCACACAATGACAATGTCTTGCCAATGTGTGGCATCATTTGTCTCTATTGAGCTGCAATTTATGAAATCGTCTGTCCACGGTGGCTGTCACTGCTGTGCGTGTGTGTGTGTGTGTGTGTGTGTGTGTGTGTGTGTGTGTGTGTGTGTGTGTGTGTGTGTGTGTTGGGGTGCTGTCATGACTGCTTGGCGTGTGGCGCTGCAGAGCGGGGTCTGGTGTCCTTCAAATGACTGAGCGAAAACAAACCCCCGCACCACCCTGGATCAATGCACGCACACAGACACAAGCATGCAAACACACGCCCCCACACACACACACAAGCATCTTTGCTCTTCATGCACACGTGTAAATAACAGTATACAGATATGCCCGAAGATACTCTGCAGTCCCTTATGCATGCTGTATACATGATAATCACGTCCTCT
This sequence comes from Sebastiscus albofasciatus, assembly GCA_916701655.1. NCBI lineage: Eukaryota > Metazoa > Chordata > Actinopteri > Perciformes > Sebastidae > Sebastiscus > Sebastiscus albofasciatus. The sequence goes on from CAKAOI010029591.1 coordinate 26,937, forward strand.
ATACTGTAGCAGCTGCAGGGGTCGAAATGAATTAACTTCACCTAAACAAGAGCGCAGAGACCCGCATGACGTGATCCTGAATAAACCACAACTAAATCTTCTAAATCCACAAATTCATATGATCTATCTGTAGAAAATAGTCAGTCGACATTGTATATCTATGTGTTTCCCTGAGTTGGAATCTTTACGAACACTCGTTAAATAAGATAAGTAAAATAAATAAAATAAAAGCCCTTAGCACGTTTCCTGAGTGCTTTGCATGTTTGTGGTTTTGAGTGAAACGTCTGGATAGTGGAAAGTCAAAGTTAGCTGTGTTAAGTTTGGAAATAACTGAAAGGGTTTGTTTGGATTTTTTTGAAGTGGGGTTTGTATGGATACTCCCGTGTTCTGCGAGGTAAAATTACTGCTTTTGTCAATGGAGTCTGGTGGCTTGGAAGAGATGATATAACGGCTTCAGTTCTCCGTTGGAAAGGGCTGTCTGACGGCAAGGTAAAGCTGCCGTTGATGGGAGCAGCAGAAAATCGCATTTTAGCCTCCTAAAAAAAGGCAGACCTAAAAAATAATCTTAAAAAATAGTTTAGGTTTACACTATATTTAGAAAATTTTCACCGCTTTACCTTTCCATCAGACAGCCGTTATATCGCTCTCTTCAAAGCCACCAGACTCCACTGACAAAAACAGTCATTTTACCTAGTGAAAACACATGAGCTGCTGGTCTACCGCTGCATTGATCGATTAGTTTGTCTGTGTCATTGTGTGACTTTCGAATCCAAACTAACACACAGCAGTATATTGCTTATAGCTTAGTACTCCTGACTTAGTACTCCAAACTGGGAGCATGCCGACCGCCATCTAAGTTACTGTATGCAATACACACTGACTATGGATAAGGATATATGTATGTACTGAACATCATCATGCGGAAAACTACCTCAGGTCATGTGGGAAAGAGGTTTTAAGGCTTGGGAAAATAGCATTTTGATGCTAAAACATATACATACCTCAACCAAAATCTGAATGTTGGGATTTTAATACATACTGTAAGGAACACCACAGAATGATATAAAAAAAAAACTCAAAAAGGTGTGAATGAAGATAGTCGCACACTCATAGCCACGATGCAAAACATTATTTCATAATTTACTAATGTTTCAATATAACAGTTAGGGGTGTAAGAAAATGTCGAACATATCGGATATTATGTTATGTGAGACTGTATCGATTGACTAGGTCAATACTTTATGTCATTTGTAAAGAGATGTACCCTCTCAGTGTATGTGCCCTCTCGAAGTAGTGCTGTGATGTTTGATGTTACACAGGCTGTGATGAAGGCTAATGCAGACCACACTGTTCAGATTGCATGAAAAAGTAAACTTTTTTTAAACTCAGATTGGTGGTTTGTTCTTTCTACTATGACAGTTTTCCTAAAATTAGGTTAAAAAAATGATCAATGGCAATATATCGCCCTGCTTACAGTATCGTAATATATCACAATATATTGAATGGTAACCCCTGTATCGTGATATGGATCGTATCGCCAGATTCTTGCCAATACACAGCCCTAATGTATTTATTTTTATTTGTATAGCCCAAAATCACAAATCACAAATCTGCCTCAGGGGGGAGGCAAATGACTAATGACTAATGTCTTCTTCAGGGTACTGCTGATCAGCCAATATTTCCAATCATTCCATGACCTTCTGTCTGTCTGGCTGTGTCTCTCTGTTTGTCAGTCTCACTCATTGTTTTGGGCGGCTCACTAAAGCCGTAATCTGTCGCTGCCCTGGCTTATTAATAAGCCTATTCTGGATATTCCTCCTCTGTGGGTTGGTTGACTTTCAGCGGCGGCGACAGATCTTCACAGAACTAGGATAAATAGAGCGGCACCATCCATGTCAGTGCGTTTTGCTTGTTGAATCATTTTATTTTCTGCTTTAAAAACACATTTTTTTTTCCACCTTCATGTTTTTTTCTGATTGTTTTTTTTAGTGCAATATGGTGTTTTATTTTCACTTTACTTACATCATCCAATTTAGATGTACTAGTTTTCTTTATTTTCATGTGACACCAGCTTTTAGTTTTCAACTCATTAACTTTTGCTTTGTTTATCTCGGGGTCGCAACGCTGTATTTTCGTCACGTTGCCTCTAGGTTTTTGTCCCAGCGACCCCGAAAGTTTGCTTTCAACTTTATTTGTAACAATCAACAGTTCAACTCTTGAACTCCTAAAAACACCAAAAGGAACATCAGGTCTATTTATTGTAGCTCTGTGATCATTTCTGGGTGACTTTAGAGTTCAGTCGGAAAAAGAGGGATCAGACAGCTCAGTCTGCAGACGCTCGGGCTAAGATTTACAGAGAGAAAGGAAGAAAGGGAGAAGAGGGGAGATAGACGAGGAGGGCACTGAGAGATGACAGAAAAAGGGGAAGCAGAGAGAGAGAGAGAGAAAGAAAGAGAGAGAGACCTCGGGGGAGGCAGGGCTGTGAGCAGAAAGAGGGCAGAGGATGAGAGAAGATTGGCGGCTAATGAGAGGGAACTGGAAAGGCTGAGACGGGAAAAGAGATAGCGGGAGAGTGAAACGATGCACCAGAGGATCATCAGCCTGACTTACACCTGATATACCCACCCTAAATATCAGGGGAGGATATCTCAATCCTACTGTATATCTGGTCGTATTCATAAATTCAATCTTAACTATCAGATATATATACATCACTTAACATTCAAGATGGGAATCGCAAAAGAGAAAATGAAAGTTTTCAGTGACGTGAAAATCATCAAACATTCATGAAAATATCTGCAAGTCAGACAAATGTGTAAGTGGGAAATTTAAAATGGGTGTTTTTTGGGATGTTCAGTGGTTTTGGCTGTGTCAGTATAGTTTGGGCGGAGAGAGAGAGAGAGAGAGAGAGATACTGTTAGTTTGGCCGGAGGGGGGGGGAGAAAAAGTGAGAAAAAAAAGAAAGAAAAGTTAGAAGTTGATGTTGAGAAGGGAAACGCAAACGTCTCATATTTCTCCTCCTCTCCGAGTCAGACAATAATAGATTATTGCAAGGTTCATATGAAGGTCGAGAGAAAGAAACAAAGATCAAATCATAACATGGCAGACTCGAGCTCAACAGGCGACAACAGCTGTGTGACAAAGTGCAGGTTTTTGCCCATAAACCAATCCTGATGGCGTTAGATGAAAAGTAAGGGATCGCCAAAGTTACTATAATTCATCCTGTGGGGAACATGAGTAATAATTCATGGCAATCCATCCAATAATAGTCACCCAAAATAACAAATGTGAACCTCAGCGGCCGGGATGAGGATCAGTACCTCTAAATCGGAGGCCATGGTTCTCAGCAGGAAACCGATGGATTGCCTACTCCGGGTAGGGAATGAGTCCTTACCCTAAGTGAAGGAGTTCAAGTACCTCGGGGTCTTGTTCGGGAGTGAGGGGATGATGGAACGTGAGACTGGCCGGAGAATCAGAGCAGCGGGGGCGGTATTGCATTCGCTTTACCGCACCATTGTGACGAAAAGGGAGCTGAGCCGGAAGGCAAAGCTCTCAATCTACCGGTCAATCTTCGTTCCTACTCTCACCTATGGTCATGAGGGCTGGGTCATGACCGAAAGAACGAGATCGTGGATACAAGCGGCCGAAATGGGTTTCCTCGGGAGGGTGGCTGGTGTCTCCCTTAGAGATAGGGTGAGAAGCTCAGTCATCCGTGAGGGACTCGGAGTAGAGCCGCTGCTCCTTTGCGTCGAAAGGAGCCAGTTGAGGTGGTTTGGGCATCTAGTAAGGATGCCTCCTGGACGCCTCCCTTGGGAGGTCTTCCAGGCACGACCAGCTGGGAGGAGACCACGGGGAAGACCCAGGAATAGTGGAGAGATTATATCTCCACACTGGCCTGGGAACGCCTCGGGATCCCCCAGTCAGAGCTGGTTAATGTGGCCCTGGAAAGGGAAGTTTGGGGTCCCCTGCTGGAGCTGTTGCCCCCGCGACCCGATCCCAGATAAGCGGCTGAAGATGGATGGATGGATGGATGAACCTCATGACGGCTCCAAAGGAAAAGTTCGGTCTGAACCAAACCATTGCCATCCCTATAGAGCCATACTACTATTAAACATCAGGCCGACTCATTTCACATACTGAATGACCATTTAGACACTTTCCGATTATCAACTGTGATGAAATGAGCTGACATCTGTATAAAATTGTGGATTGCTTGTTTACAGTTATATTAAGGCACATACACACTGGCATCTGTGTTGATGTATTACAGCTGCCAGGCCTGGTTAAACACATTCCTGTGTGATCCCATAAAATGCGCTCTGTTCTGCGATATTAAATCCGGTCGTCTGAGGCCAAGCAGTTGAGGGTCGCTACTAATGTAAGGCCACAGCAGCAGCCATCGCAAAAAAGGCCAGCAAAGGTCGGGATCAGTCATTTCTGGTTCGCACGCACATCCCCGTCACACGCTAATTAGAATAAAAACTCCCATAATGCAGCAAAACAGATTGGTAGGGAGACCCGGGGTCCTGTCAGTCATTCAGACGTAATGGTCGGTGCTGTAACCGGATTAGAATACAAGTTGGCCACCTGACGTACAGACTGTACGGTACGTTCATGCATGAGAGCATGGTTACATGCTTGTATGAACACACACACACATATACTCACATATTCTTAAACCATATTTGCTCTGTTTCACTCCCTTCCCTCCGTCTCTCTCTCTCTGTCTCTCTGGTGGGGTGTCGCTGACGAGCTCAGTGCGGATATAATTGGCACTGGCCCCATGTGGCACTGTAGTGAAGAAATCAAGGGCGCACAGATGTAAACAAACACTCCCTCTCTCTCTCACAGATGCTAACACACACACACACACAGCAGCCCCCTGCCTATAGTACGTCTTTTCACTTAACACCCGTCCTGCGGGCTCCCATGATACTCATTTCCTTGTTTTGATTTCAATGTCACACCGATCCTATCTCCCTCCTCCGCCACCGTCTCCCCCTCTCTCCGCATCAAACAAACACTCCTTCTCTCTCCTCTTCCTCCCGCTCTATCTCTTTTAATATTCCCTCCTTCCCTCCTTCCATCCCCACCTCCCCTTCCTCCCTTCCTCCCCCCCCCTCTCACTCTGATGTTTATATTTCCCTCTCTCGCAGGCCGACAACATGCAAATTATGCCCCACAAATGCAAATCCTTTTCCTATCTCAGAAAAGACCTCCAGTAGAGGCGAGGAGTCCGCCCAGCTCAGATATGCCCCACTGAAGTCTTTTCCTTCCGTAACAGAGGGGCGTCGTTTCTTTGAAGGTTACCTCTGAGAACTGCTGAATAAAGCAGTGCATGTGCATTATTGAGACGGTCCATGGCATCATTATTCAGTGGGTTTTTAAATGGAAGGCTGCAATAACAACTAGGACACTAGTTTTATATTTGTGTTTGGGTAATTTAACCATCGGTACAATAACTGAAACTCATGTAGGGGGATTATTATTGCGATGGTTTTATGTGTAACAATACAGTTACGTAGCTAACAGATGAGTCATGTAATTGTTCCATTACAGTGGCTTAATGACATTTCTCCATGGTTATTATGGGTAAAGTGAGTCTTTGCCCAAGGCGAGGGAGTTTAAGTATCTCGGGGTCTTGTTCACAAGTGAGGGAAAAATGGAGCAGGAGATGGACAGACGGTTCGGTGCGGCGTCTGCGGTTATGTGGGTGCTGTACGGTACCGTTGTGGTGAAAAGGGAGCTGAGTCGGAAGGCAAAGCTCTTGATTTACCAGTCCATCTACGTTCCAACCCTCAACTATGGTCATGAGCTTTTGGGTGGTGACCGAAAGAATGAGATCGCGGATACAAGCCGCTGAAATGAGCTTCCTCCGTAAGGTGGCTTGGCTCAGCCTGAGAGATAGAGTGAGGAGCTCAGACATCTGGAGGGAGCTCGGAGTAGAGCCATTGCTCCTTCATGTCGAAAGTGGCCAGCTGAGGTGGTTCGGGCATCTGATCAGGATGCCTCCTGCATGCCTCTCACTGTCATGGCCATTTTCAAAAGGTGTCCCTTGACCTCTGACCTCAAGATATGTGAATGAAAATGGGTTCTATGTGTACCCACGAGTCTCCCCTTTACAGACATGCCCACTTTATGATAATCACATGCAGTTTGGGGCAAGTCATAGTCAAGTCAGCACACTGACACACTGACAGCTGTTGTTGCCTGTTGGGCTGCAGTTTGCCATGTTATGATTTGAGTATATTTGTTATGCTAAATGCAGTACCTGTGAGAGTTTATGGACAATATTTGTCATTGTTTTGTGTTGTCAAGTGATTTCCAATAATAAATATATACATACATTTGCATAAAGCAGCATATTTGCCCACTCCCATGTTGATAAGAGTATTAAATACTTGACAAATCTCCCTTTAAGGTACATTTTGAACAGATAAAAAATGTGTGATTCATTTGCGATTAATCATGATTAACTATGGATAATCATGCGATTAATCAGGATTAAATATTTGAATCGATTGACAGCCCTAGTATTTAAGTTATTATTCAAATTAAAGTATTTTCAGTGGATAAATACTGGTATCAGTCAATGAAATACCCACCGCGTACTGTAGCATATTGTTTATTTTACTTCTCGTGTGCAAACTTGCCCCACATAAACAAAGTGTCCTCAATGGAAGCTATACCGCCCTGATTTCAGCAGTTTTAACATTCTGATTTCAGTTGTAATCATCACATATGGTAATATATGCTGTCTCAGAAGATTTGTCTTGAGGTTAACAACTTGGTTCGAGGTTGAATAATGTATTACAGGGAAGTTCTTGCAAAGCCAGTTGAGGGAGAACCCATAGCAGCAGAGTCCCGGCTGTTTTCAGCGGTGCTCTCCATGGTGCTGAAATCAGCAGACATTTGAGGAAACAAAGAAAGGAGAATTGTTCTGTTCTGCTCTGCTCTGCTCTTGCGCTGCAGTCGGTGCTACAATTAGAGGCAGCATTGGCACGGCTGACATCAGCTATAAGTGATCTGGGAGTGCTCTCGCATTCCCAGCTTTCCATCTTCCTTCCCGCTCTTCTTCTCTGCCATCTGTTCTGCTCTCACTCCTCCTCCCCTGCCACACCTCCTTATTTACATCCCATTGCCTGGCTGATACCCCTCTCCATCTCTCACTCTCACTTTTATATAATCACTCACTGTCTCACTTCTTTGCACCTTTTACTGATTTCCAGTCCTCTGCTCTAGTCTGTGGAGACTTTCTTCTCCTTCCTTTCCTATATTATGTTTTGTGATACTGTATCGATTCTCAAAAACACTGTATTGATTTTTTATTAATAATTTACATGAAAAGATTAACTCAGTCAATACTTTATTTTAAAGGGACTATTTATAACTTTCAGAATTGCTCGTTAACAGCGACACCTGTGGCCGTTAAGTCAACGAAAGTCAGCGTCGGGCTCGCGCTTGCTCGCTCTAAATAGACATGAACAAGCATCGCTAAACACAATGAGGCGACACACGTCAGCTAAAACCACAATATCACTCTATATTTCACCTGCTTGGCAGTAATGTTAGCTGACCAGACGAAGGTCTCTCCGTGAATCACTGCTGATCCTAGTGTTGGCTTTTCCTGCTTCAGCAAAAGTGTGTCGGTGCTGAGGCTGAAGCAGGAAGAGAAACATTATCGCCTCCCGACTGCGCCCGCAGGGAGACACCGGCACCCGGTCGGAGACGATAACGTTTCTCGCTGTGGAGCCCCGTCACTTCACAAGATACGGGAAACCTCTGTTGGTCTGGAGGAGCTGCAGCAGTTATTTCTGTACAAACGTCCACTGTACATTCACTAGATATTCTCAGAGCTAAACTAACTCTTCTGCAGTGTGGAGTGAGAACATATGCTCATCTAGAGGTGGAGCGAGACAGCGAGAACGCGCACGGTGTGAGTGAAGGCAAGCAGGCAGAGGAGCAGAGAGTCCAGCCACACGCGAGCACGCAGACCCACTGTTCTGATTGCTTCAAAAAAGTACACTTTTTTTACTCAGATTTTATGCTGGTGTGTTTTTTATACTATGACAGTTTTCCTAAAATCTGATTTAAAAAAATTGCAATATATCTCCTTGCTTACAGTATCGCGATACGTATATCGCGATATATTGAATCGTTTACTCCGGTATTAAGATACGTATCATATCACACGATTCTTGCCAACACACAGCCCTAGAAACCACCCGTAATCTCTGCTCTCTATCTGTACAGTAAAACACGAAAAAAACTGTATGTGTAACCCGGTCTGTGTTGTGTGTAATTTGTTTGTATGTATACATGCAACCTTCTGCGTGTGTGTGTGTGTGTGTGTGCAGAGCAGGGTGACTGTCCTCAGGGCAGCTCTCCACACCAGAACAGAGCCGAGCAGCAGCTGACCAGCTGTCCCCCTCGCAGCTAGCAGCATGTTGTCTCTTCCATCTATTCTCTCCATCTCTGTCTCCGTTCACCCTTCCTGCACCTCTCTTTTTTCTTCTTCTCCAGCTCTTTCACTCTTTTTTTTAATTCCTTCTTTCTCTCTCTCACTCGCTCCTTTGCGCTCCTCACCTTGCCTCTCTTTTTTAATTCCACCCTCTTTTCGGTCATTGTACACCGGACACGGCGTCACACCCACCCAATCATTGCGATCGTCAACCCCCTTCTCACCTCCCTGTCTCTCTTTCATTCTTTACCTTCGCCGTCTGTCCCCCCTCCGCCCACGCCCTTTCTCCCATCGCATGCCTCAGTAATGTCATTGTTAAAGTATGTCTCTTTTAACCTCATCTAATTTTCATCTCCTCCCTCCTGTCTCTCTCTCTCCACTCCCCCATTACCTCGTTCTTTGACTTTGTTCAAGAACTTCTCTCCGTCAACCCCCTTTTCCTCTCGATCACATCAGCTGTCTTTTTGTAACCACACAAAAAACCTCTCCCTGTTTCACCGATTCAGTCATTGTAACCGTCGCATGACCTCGATACTTTTCCTCTTTGTGTTTCCCCCTCTCTCCTCTCTTTTTCTGTCAAACATGCCAGCCTCAGACTTTACATCCTGCCACTCTTTATCCCTCAGTTCATCTCTTACATGGTATTAAAAATATATCGGCCTTGAAAAAGAGCACGGTGAGCAGGAGAGTCAGATAAGGAGATCATTCTTTTCTCAGAGAGGAAACATGAGGATTTGGGCTGCTGTCTTCATTAGGGAAAGAGGCTCAGCACTTGTTCAGTGTATTTTCATCCTGTTCTCACTGCACTCTAACTTGTGCAGCAACAGCCTACTGCAATCCACAGTGCACTGATGCACATAGTCGTTTCTGATATACATATATATTGATAATAGCAAACTGTCTGTTGTATGTTCTGCATTGTTCCCTTGGAAAGAATTGCCTTGTTTTTGCATTTTTACAGACTGCAGATTTCTAGAAATTACTTTAGAGAAGTTGCATTGAAAGGCAATAAAGTGATCATAATCTGTTGTGCACATTTTGCATTCTTTGCATTTAAATCTGCATTAGTCAGCAAGTCAGGGTGGATGTGTAAGAAAAGTTGACGACCGCTATTGTAAAAAAGAACTACAAGTTCAGAATAAATGACAATTGTCATTTATTATTTCAAAATCCACAGTAAAGAGAGACAGAAAAAATGGGGAAAGACGGATAAGAGGTTTGATATTTGAAGGTACATGATGCCAGGGTCTGAAATTAACTTTTTTCACTGCCTGTCACTTTGGCAGGCAAGTATAGTTTTTCTCTGCCACTCAGAAATTGTATCTGCCACTTTTGAAATCTCTGCGCTAAATGAAGGAATAACATTTAGATCTGATGTCATTCAATGTTTAACATATTTTTCACAAAAAACACTATATGCATGGTAAATTACTTGGTAAAATAGTGTTGGAATTACACCGTAGCTTCTGGGGAAGTCCTATTTTCCAGGGGTGGGAGGGCACTGTACACAGTACTGTACTGTACTTTGTTATTGTCATCTATAGTGGTTGTTTGCATAAAAACACAATTCAAATGATGTTGTTCACAGCGTAGCATTATTGTGAATTATTATTAATAGTTTTATTTTGAAGCCAAGTTAAAGTAATTAAATTACCTGATTTATGTTGTTTGGTTTAAAAAGTTAAAGAGAAGGTTAAAAAAAAAAGCTATTTACATTATTTACAGTTAATACGGAAGAATCTGTTACCTATTGATGGTAATTTGATAGTAATTTGAACTGTATTAAGAGCAGGAAGTAATCTGTTGAGTGTTGTCGCTAGTTTAATGATGCTATTGATCACGAGTCTGCAGTCGGCAGGACCTGCCTTTTTTACTTTTCTACATTCTTCTTCTTTGTGACTGCAGCATATTTGGAGAGTAAAAATGTTCCATTTTGAAAGGGACACGTTTGTCATCATTATGAAGCTTCCACTACACGACAAGCATTACCAGGGACAACATTTGGTGCGCCCATCAGGTTTAGTAGCGCCATACTTTTGAGCACCTTTTTTTCCTCTCCGCCGTGACTCCGGTCCAAAACAAACTGAAACATGACACCACGTGCATATGAGTCATTATGCATGCGGAATTGTCAGTAAGCATCAATACAAATGAAAAGATAGACACGTAGGTGTGAGATTGCCAAGGAATCGGAGAACTAACCGGTTCTCAATGGGAACCGATTCTCTATTCCCATCCCCAGCAGCGTTGTTCCCTTCCAGCCAAAGTGGCGGACGGCCTGACGATTTTATCCGCCACTGCCAACAATTTACCCGCCACTTGGTGGGTGGCGGGTGCTAATTTCAGACCCTACATGGTGCTATAAAAATAAATAAAACTACATAAGAGTCTACAGCCATACAGTATAATCTGCTCTGTGAGACTGTACTTATAGACACAGCAGTACTTTGAGCTAAATGCTAACAATACGAACATGCTGGTGCTTAGCAGGTATAATGTTCACCAACTTGGTTTAGCATGTTAGCATGCAAACATTGCTAATTAGCACTAAACATAAAGTACAGCTGAGGATAGGGATGTCACGAGAACCGATACTTCAGTACCAAGTTGATGCCAAAATAAAAAAAAAGTGACAGTACTCTTTTTCTACAGTACCCAAAGGTACCGTACGATGCCTGTAATGGTCGTTGGTAGTGATGTGACAGTGAGGAAAATATTCCCACCGTTTAATAAACTTGTGACAACACCGGTGTTACCGATTACACCGGACATTTTACAAGAAAAGATGACGGTCAACACGTGCAGAGCGCTGACTCTGATCTTTACCGTTGGGTGGCGGTGTGTCTGGACTCTCTGGTAGAGCTTTTGTTGCGGGGCTCAGCTGCGGCGGTCTACCTGTTGTCGCTGCTCCATGCACTCTGGCACGCGGCGATTACCTCATTAATGTTATGGTTCCCTTATAGCATTGGGATTAAACGTGAAATATTGCCAAATAGGTGCGTTTGCTTTTCGTTTTGACAACAAATCTTCTGCCTCCTGCTCCTATGACTCTGAGCTGACGGACCAGATGCGTTCACGGTCAGTATGTAGTGTCCGTCGTCTGACTATCGATTGATAACATGCCGCTGATACGCCAAAATGAACAAAATGGGTCAATTATTTTTATTTATTACTTAAAGGCTACATACCTCTATTTTTTTGTAATGTTCAAATGTTTTTAATAAAAGAGTACGTGTTGAATTATTGTTGTTGTTTTTTTTTTTTTAGGTGGGATCGAATTTGGTACCGAGAATCGTGGAAATTCACTGGTATTGGTATCGACTACTAGATTTCTGGTACCGTGACATCCCTAGCTGAGGCAGATATTAGTTCATTAATTTTTGACTCGATGATGACGTTAGATTAAAAGTCAGCGGATCACCAAAGTTATTACGATTCTTTCTGAGGGGAACATGAACGTCTGTACTAAATATTCGATCCATTCAATAGTTGGGGAGATGTTTTGCTGAGTCAAAATTGCCAACCTTATGGTGGTGCTACAGAAAAAGTCAGTAGGGTTCATCCTCTGGGGACCATGAATGTCTGTACCAAATTTATTGGCAATATAGCCAACAGTTGCCAAGCTATCTCAGTCTGGACCAAAGTTGGGAGACCCACTGACAGAATGACATTGTCATCCAGACAGTCAGGCTTCTGGCATAGCTAAAAAAACTCTTGCTGAATCTATTTCTAGATACAATTCAAACTGCTTTTACTTTAGACATTCAATTTTCAATGCTATTTTTCCCCATTGAAAGGCAATAATGTTGTCATTATTATCATTATAAGTGAGCTATTTTGCTGTAGGTCTTGGACAAAGTGGTGAAGCATAATTTCCCATACTGCCTACAAGAAGTCTTTTTGGATGAGCCTTAAAATTCAAATCACGGAGAGGGAGGGAGAACAGTTTTGTGCAATCGCCAACCTCCTCTGAAAAGTACTTTAACTCAAACATGTGAGGGATTTCATCTACATTTATGCCCATCTGTCTACCGTCCTCTCTCTTTTCCTCTTGGTGTCTTTCACTCCCCTCACATCTCTCTGTTTTTCCTCTCTCTCTCTCTCTCTCTCTCTCTCCGTCTAAGTGGCCTGAAGGATTAAATGTGTTTAATTAAGAGGTGATTATGTGTAGACGGCTGACACAAGAGGGATCGGGATGGCTTCATCCCATCGCCCCTACTGTCATCGCCCTGTACCCCCATTCAACCCCTGCAACACACACACTTACATACACTCTGCCCTGTTTATCCCCCCCTTTAACACCTCTCACAGCCTTCCTTCTCTTATTTCCTTACCCTTTTTTATTATCTTTCTATCCACAGGATTTATTCTCCCTCTTTCTTTTTCGTCTTATTTCATTGCCTTGAGTGGTGTAGTATTTCGGAATAATTCTTCTTCCTTCTTGTGTAAAGTAAGTGCTGGAATTTTATAGCATGTATATGTCATTTCTAGGGCTGTCAATCGATTCAAAATATTAAATCATGATTAATTTGCATGATATTCCATGATTAATCGCAACTTCTTATCTGTTCAAAATGTACCTTAAAGGGAGATTTGTCAGGTATTACTATACTCTTATCAACATGGGAGTGGGAAAACATGCTTGATTTATGTAAATGTATGTATATATTTATAATTGGAAATCAATTAAAGGGACTGTTTGTAACTTTCTAAGCGTATAAATGTACCGGGTCAGGACACATGCGCGCTCGCATATGCGCGCTTGCGTGTTGCTGGCGTCCCCGCTCCACTGCCTGCTTGCCTTCACTCAGACAGAGCGCGCGTTCTCGCGTACTCGCTCCACCTCTAGACATGAATGCGCGCTCACTCCACACTGCAGAAGAGTTAGTTTAGCTCTGAGAATATCTAGTGAATGTACAGTGGACGTTTGTGCAGAAATAAATGCTGCAGCTCCTCCAGACCAACAGAGGTTTTCTGTGTCTTGTGAAGTGACGGGGCTCTTCCGAGAGAAACATTATCATCTTGTTACCAACTGGGTGCCGGTGTCTCCCTGTTCACTCTGGCTGCGGGCGGAGGGAGACGAGTTTCTCGCTGCAAAGCCCCGCTACCTCAGCCTGCGCTGAGGCAGGAGAAGCAAACACAGTATCAGCATTGATTCATGGAGAGACCTTCGTCTGGTCAGCTAACATTACTGCCAAGCAGCTGAAATATAGAGTGATATTGTGGTTTTAGCTGACGTGTGTCGCCTCACTGTTTTGAGCGATGCTCATTCATGTCTATTTAGAGCGAGCAAGCGCGAGCCCGACGCTGACTTTCGTTGATTTCACGGCCACAGGTGTCGCTGTTAAGAAGCATTTCTGAAAGTTATAAATAGTCCCTTTAACAACACAAAACAATGTATAATTGTCCAGAAACCCTCACAGGTACTGCATTTAGCATAAAAATATGCTCAAATCATAACATGACAAACTGCAGCCCAACAGGCAACAACAGCTGTCAGTGTGTCAGTGTGCTGGCTTGACTATGACTTGCCCCAAACTGCATGTGATTATCATAAAGTGGGCATGTCTGTAAAGGGGAGACTCGTGGGTACCCATAGAACCCATTTACATTCACATATCTTGAGATCAGAGGTCAAGGGACCCGTTTGAAAATGGTCATGATGGTATTTCCTTGCCAAAATGTAGTGCAAGTTTGGAGCGTTATTATAAAACTGAGCCCACTACAACCTTCGAAAGATCTATTTCGTCAATGCGTCAAAGAGATCAGTGGCGTCAAAACGAATTTGCGTTATTATTGCGTTAACTTTGACAGCCCCAGTCATTACATCTAATCATGGAGGTAACTTGGGCAGAAAGGAGAGAGACAACAATAAGATGGAAAAGTTTGATAAACACAACAAAATGTGGTTTGAGAACTACAGTTAATATTATCTTTAGGTATAAAATGGAGCCAAAACCAAATCCAGCTTCATTTCAAAAGTCAAGATTCATTTTTTTTTTTTTTTTTTTATGAGCGCATCCACCCGATCCATCAGATTTAAAAAAGATTTAAAAATCAATCAAAAGATATCACACACAATAAATATTAATATCAAAAAATGCTGAAAATGCCATCCCAGTAGCACTACCTACTGTACAGTATGTACTAAAATGTGTGTGCACGGTGCTTAAAGGCTGATTAGATAACGATGGTGAAGACTACAGACAAAATATGAAGACGAAATAATGGGAGAAAGCAGAGGAGGTAAAAAGGGAGATTTAATAGCAGGGGGAAGAATGAAAAATGGAAGGAGCGAGGCAAAGCAAGACAGAAGAAAGCAGAGTGCTAATAAGCGCAGTATGGGGTGAAAAAGAGGCCAAAAACTTGTTTATTGCGATGGTGGGAAGATGAAAGTAAAGGGAGAAGCTTCAGCGTTTTTCTTTTTGTCTGTATGTGTGTATGAATACTGCATGTGCATTGCAGCGCGTGCATTTGTGACAGTGGGAAAATATGAAAACGATAATGATTAATATATGAATCGGAGCATATGAAACATCTGGTAACAGTTGTTTGTATCTGTGCGTGAATGCTCCATAAAGCAGCTATCATGTTTATGGATATCATATGGCTTCATGCATGCTTTGGTGAGCGACCAGATAATAAATTAAGTGGTTTACAATAAAGACATTTATATCAAACACAGTAATACAAATCAGTGTAGATACTAGAGAAAACAACTGGACCAAAGCTTGGCTCGCATATTCTCTGCTGCTGCCTGATGACGAGGACAAAACAGTGAGGCAACGGGGACCTTTGTCCTTTAAAACATGCCATCACTCTTGTCACAAATGGGCCCTCAGGAAACATGCGCACTAATTTGAGTCTCAATCCACTGAAGAAGCACGGGGGTTATATTGAGCATGCATATGTGTGTGTGTGTGTGTACTGTGTGTGTGGTCAAAAGAGAAAGAGGGAGACAGATGGGTCACACAGCGTCCCCCTCTGTGGGTTTGGAGCTGGAACACGGCTAATTACATCTTAATTAAAAATGACCTGTCTGT
Source organism: Sebastiscus albofasciatus (assembly GCA_916701655.1). NCBI lineage: Eukaryota > Metazoa > Chordata > Actinopteri > Perciformes > Sebastidae > Sebastiscus > Sebastiscus albofasciatus. The sequence continues at coordinate 42,441 of CAKAOI010029591.1, forward strand.
CCCTGCGCCTCTTCGCCCATGGATGACACATGTGTGCTCGTGTTTACGTGTTAAGACAGACAGACGGCAATTAGAGAGTGAGACCTACATGTGTGTCAATATAAACGGGTACAAGGGGGTTCAGGTGCAGAAATGTAAACACATATGTGCTTTTAATGGGTCTATGGTGTCTTCACTGTCACTGTGTTGTGTCTCAGTGGATATTAAGGCTTTGTCCCAAACCTCTCAATTAAATGACCCCCCCAATTGTTTCTGAATTACTCTCGTCGCTCTAAGACAGTGAATCCGAAGCACGGGTACCTACTACGTGTACCCTACGGGGTGCTTCTCCAGTGTGGAGTAGCGCAACTAATTTGAAAGACATTACGATTTGAATAGGACAAATCTTTTGAGTGAGTTGTAACACCTGGAAACCACATTATTAAGTATGTGAAAACTAGTTAGGAAGTGAGCAGAGAGGTTGATAGCTGATGATGCATAAAAAGATAAAATAAGATAGCTAAAAGCAGCCTAATGGATACATGGTTCAAATAGTTAGCTAAAGGTAACAGATAAACTGTTAAAATATAGTTAGATAAAATATATTCTTAGCTAAATGGTGAGCTTAACTTAATGGATAAACAGTTGGAATATAGGCTAGTAGCTAAATTGCAAAATAGCTAAATATAGTTTATAAAAGTAATTGATAAACAGTTGAAATAGTTATAAAAAAGGTTGGGAACCACTCCTCTAACACACGCCTCGTAACTGAACTGATCTGAACTGACACACAAACATACAACTACAGAGTATATACAGCGTATAAATAGAAAAAAATGACTACTTTATGCATTGGACCTCTATTATTGCACAAGCTGTAGTTGATTTGTGTTACAACTGCAAAACCTCTGTTGTCAGCTCAGCGTGTTGGCATGCAAACTAGGGCTGGTTATCGGTAACCTTTAAGGTATCGACTGAATAACCTTAGTACCACGTAGGTTCGAAACTTCTCCGGTCAAATGGTACCTGCGCTTTTGTACCCTGATCTAAAAAAACACTTTGTATGGTTTTGCCGGCAGCCAATCACCACGAGCGTTCTATGATTTAATCTCTGAAGCCCGACGGACCCGGAATCGGGTTGAAACAGGTAGTAGTACCATGTTGCGTAGTTACAAAAAGTTACGATGGATGATGATCTTTTTATAGAACGTATGCATACCATACCATTTTGAAAAGCTGAGCTCTCATTTATGTTGTCCAGGTATGTTGTCCAAACTATGTCTTATTACGAAGCATTTTAACAATAAAGTTGTACAGAAATAAACAGAAATAAACTTTTCATGTCAAAGTTGTACAGAAATAAACTAATAAACCTAAGAATGAAGTCGCGATCAAAAGATCCGCGATAATTTCCACATAATTCTACAATAACATATAAATGCGCTGGTTGTGGAATTTTACGCAACTGAATGCTTCCATTCACATGATGGGTATCGAATGAAGTAGAAAAAAATAGAATCAAACAAAGTGCTCTGTTAGTACCGATGTCATATTTAAAGGTACTAGTATCGTAATTTTTGAAACAATACCTAGCCCTAATGCAACCCCATACAGATTGACAGACACCCACATGGAG
>CAKAOI010029591.1:47599-102107 GCA_916701655.1 Sebastiscus albofasciatus
CCCAGTCCGTCGCTATACTCAACCCAGTCGGTCGGTTGCTAGACCTAGTCGGTTGCTATACTCAACCCAGTCGGTCGGTTGCTAGACCCAGTCGGTCGCTATACTCAACCCAGTCGGTCGGTTGCTAGACCTAGTCGGTTGCTATACTCAACCCAGTCGGTCGGTTGCTAGACCTAGTCGGTCGCTATACTCAACCCAGTCGGTTGGTTGATAGACCCAGTCGGTCGCTCTACTCAACCCAGTCGGTCAGTTGCTAGACCCAGTCAGTCGCTATACTCAACCCAGTCGGTCGGTTGCTAGACCCAGTCGGTCGCTATACTCAACCCAGTCGGTCGGTTGCTAGACCTAGTCGGTCGCTATACTCAACCCAGTCGGTCGGTTGCTAGACCTAGTCGGTTGCTATACTCAACCCAGTCGGTCGGTTGCTAGACCCAGTCGGTCGCTATACTCAACCCAGTCGGTCGGTTGCTAGACCTAGTCGGTTGCTATACTCAACCCAGTCGGTCGGTTGCTAGACCTAGTCGGTCGCTATACTCAACCCAGTCGGTTGGTTGATAGACCCAGTCGGTCGCTCTACTCAACCCAGTCGGTCAGTTGCTAGACCCAGTCAGTCGCTATACTCAACCCAGTCGGTCGGTTGCTAGACCCAGTCGGTCGCTATACTCAACCCAGTCGGTCGGTTGCTAGACCTAGTCGGTCGCTATACTCAACCCAGTCGGTCGGTTGCTAGACCTAGTCGGTTGCTATACTCAACCCAGTCGGTCGGTTGCTAGACCCAGTCGGTCGCTATACTCAACCCAGTCGGTCGGTTGCTAGACCTAGTCGGTTGCTATACTCAACCCAGTCGGTCGGTTGCTAGACCTAGTCGGTCGCTATACTCAACCCAGTCGGTTGGTTGATAGACCCAGTCGGTCGCTCTACTCAACCCAGTCGGTCAGTTGCTAGACCCAGTCGGTCGCTATACTCAACCCAGTCGGTTGGTTGCTAGACCCAGTCGGTCGCTATACTCAACCAAGTTGGTCACCATTTTCGACCCAGTTGGTCGCTATACTCAACCAAGTCGGTCGGTTGCTAGACCCAGTCGGTCGCTCTACTCAACCCAGTCGGTCAGTTGCTAGACTTAGTCGGTCGCTATTCTCGACCCAGTTGGTCACTACACTATACTGTACAAGGACTACCGACTGGTGACCCAAGAATGAACTACTGTAAGAAACAACCATCATAGCAAAATGATGGAAAACTTTTTCTCAAAACTTATTATTATCAAAACTTGTTATGTAATTACTGTCATGTGAAGAAAAAACACAAACAGCTAATTACTATTTTAGGAAATTTACAATGAATTTGCATATGGTGTAAAATGAAAATAGACAGAGCACATGAGGGAATCTGTGTCTGCTGCATCTGTGTCGGTCTCCTTCAAGTGCCCCTTCCTCCCTGATAGTGTGTGATACTTTAATTTAGGACCCATGGCAAACATTTTATCTATCTATTTTAATTTAGCTATTTAAAATGTATGACTGCCCCCCTCCATACGCCCCCCCTGTCCCCAGGAACCCCAATACATTGGTCTTTTTTAAAAAGCACTAATTAAAACAGAAGCAGAAAACAATGATAGGAAGTCATTAGGAACAAATTGATTGACAAAGTCATGAAAAATTGCAATAATAGAATAAAGTGCCTGTGAGATATAAGAAAAAGTAGACCTCTGGGGGTCTGCAGGGACCCCAGTCAGTAGGACGAGGGTTAATTAGTTTTTATAACTTTTCCAGTATTTGCTCACATTAACAAGAGAACGCTCAACATCAACATGTAGCCACTGACAAGGAAATTATAGCGACATAGTCAACAAATCAGCTGTGACCTATAAGAGCTGCTATCAAGAGAGCATAAATATTTCCTCACTGTTAATCTCACTGTTGAAACCCTGAACGCAGCCTTCTTAAATGCAGCAGAGCAATTGTCTTTTTATTAGCCCGCTGTGAAATGATCGCCTGTGGTCATGGGAGCAGTAAGCATAAACACATGAACACCTGTACTCCATAACGCAATTCAACACAGTAGACTTGAAATAGGCGCTAAGTATTCGGTGCCGCTGTGAACGTCATACTGTTTCTTTTTTTGTATGTTTATGTCATTTGTTCATGGCAGATGTTCTATCGCAGTGCTTCCCAAATGTTTTTTCTGGGGACCCATTCTTTAAAAATGACAAACCACCGAGACCAAATTCACAAAAAGCCTTATCTATAATTCGTAAGAAGAGCCAATTTGTGTTTAAATGAACGTTCCTGACCTTTATTACATCACCTTATCATGAATAGGTAAAGCAGCCATTTTGAAGAGCTATATGTTTGATAAATCAAAACTTAATTTTATGCACGTGTTATTGAAAACATTTACACGTGTTTAATATGTTATAAACGAGACAAAATAAGTGCATTTAGGTGGCGTTAACGGGCTATCTCATTCTTTTCATTTTCTCTCATCAGTTAAACAATATACATTTCTGTGGAGTTAACAGGCTCTCGTGTTTTTCTTCTGATTAGTAAAAACAAACAGAATGTACGCTAGACTTTCATATGAGATTCAATGTTATAAGTAGGCTACAATTATCAGAACAATGTGAACATTCAGGCTCTCTCGTGTGGCTCAAAGGTGTACTGCAGATATACTTGTTACGTAAAAGGCAGTGGAAGAAATTAGCAAATTTATTTGGCTATCGTAATCAGTAGGGCTGCCCACTTTTAGTCAATTATGTTAATTACTCAGTCATTTTGGTCTTAGTTCACTACGATTTATTTAGTCATTTCTTATACTTAGGGCCGATGCGGTGAAGGAATTTCCCCCTGTGGTGATAATGATTGGCTCCATAGCGCAATATGCTGTATTATTGCCTTTTTTTTTTTTTTGCAAATTACTTCATTTATCCAGATTTTAGTGCTATATACATAAGCTTTATTGTAGGCTATTAATAAGTATATTGTTGCTTTGTAATAGAAGAAGAGGAAACTATTTAAATACCTGTTTTTTGTTAATTGCAGAGCACAGAAAGGCATTAAGGTGAACATTTTTTTTCAGCTGAGATGCTTTGGTTGCATCTGGTTGCTATGATACAGAATATCCACAGAAGTAAAACAAATGTATTTATTTATTTTATTTTGTAGAAATATTAATTTCTCCTCCACTGTTGTTGTTGTTGTTCTGCACTTGTAGCCTACATGTAGGACGTGTCGGTTGGTCTATGTAGTATTTGTCCCGCCCCTTCTCTGTTTTGATTGGACAGCTGGGTAAAAAAGTGACAGTGACCAGTGCAGCGTTTTACCCAAAGTTGAACAATTTTCAACTCTCTGCGACCTGAAAAAAACCCAAACGTGCAGCGCTCAGTGCAGGATAGACGCTCAGATGCTGGTGTTTGTAGCATAGTGTAAATACACGGTACTCCCATTGCAAGAGAATTCAAAAAATGAAAGACGTGAACATAGCGGTTGTGGCGGTTGCTTGCCATCCCCTGCGGTTGGGTTGTCACTAGCGCGGTATTGCAATATTGCGGTTATTGCGACAGCCCTATTTATGCTTCTTTCATGCTGAATGACCTATTTACAAGAAGCTTATAAGCACATTTCTGGTAAAAACAAGATTTAAAGTGGTGCCTTTGTGTGATTCTTTCTGGAGAAACTCTTTTTACAGATCTGTCGATTAAATCAACCAATCGATGAGTCGACAACAGCCCTAGTAAATCAGACCAAAAATGTGATCAGCTGTCTTTATGGGCTACTTGTCCACTTAATTGGAGTACGAATCAATTCATGAGCTTTGGAAATATCCACCTGAGACACAAACTAACAAATGAACTGCCAGGGTAGAAACATGCTCTCCTTGGCTGAGGCAATTATACAGTACAATTCAACTCCTACTAGACACCAAAGAAATGCTCACGGAGGCTGCTGAGAGACTTCAAGTGACTGCACAGTACAGCACCAAATCAGAAGTATCAGGCAGGAAAAAATCGGAAATTAGATTGGTATTCCCTTTCCTCTCCCTTGACACCCTCCTCACAAGCTAAGGTGCCATTAAGCAATCCTCAGCTGCTCCAGTGGAGCTGCACGGCGACCAGCGGCCATCTGTGGTTGCACCGGGCAGCTCCCTGGTGTGAATGTGAAAAATACCTAGCTCAGCAAAACTTCCCCCGGATCAATTAAAATCAGGAAAAAAGTTTGATATTACACCCATGCTGAGATGACAAGTCATCTTTTCTTAAAATGTGTATAAGTTTAGTAATGGAATATATTCTTAAAGGGCGGCTCCATCTGCATTCAGTTCCATTTTTTTCAAATGGAAACGCCCACTCGTTCGTTGCAAAAAGCAGTGATGCAGGTTAAGTTTGTGAATAAATGAAGTGTAGTTGTATGTATACTCCCGCGTTCTGCGAGGTAAAATGACTGTTTTGCGAATGGTGTCTGGTCTAGTCTTGAAGATTGCAACATAATGGCTTCAGTTACTGTCGGAATAGGCTGTCTGAAGGCAAGGTAAAGCGGCTGTGGACGGGATAAACAGAAAAATGTATTTTAGCCACCTAAAAAAAATCAATATCAGTTGAAGTGTACGCCATATTTAGAATAATTTCACTGCTTCACCTTTCCATCAGACAGCCCTTTCCAACGGGGAACTGAAGCCGTTTTATCACGGTCTTCAAGCCCAGACCAGACTCCATTCACAAAAACAGTCTACCGCTACATCGATCGGTTAGTTTGTTTGTGTTATTGTGTGACTTTCGGTTACCAAAGAAAGCTAATCAGTAAAGTTATGAATAATGTCAATGTGAATGAGTCAAAGTTAGCTGTGCTAAGTAAATAAATGGAAATAACTGAAATGGTTAGTTTGGATTTTGCTAAGTGGGAGTATGTATACTCCCGTGTTCTGTGAGTCAAAATTACTGTTTTTGTGAATGGAGTCTGGTGAACGGGAGGAGCAGAAAATGTTATTTTAGCCACCTAAACAAATCAGTTCAAATGTACGCTATATTTAGAATATTTCAGAGCTTTACCTTGCTGTCAGACAGCCCTTTCCAATGGGGAACTGAAGCCGTTATATCGCGGCCTTCAAGACCAGACCAGACTCCATTCACAAAAATAGAAATTTTACCTGGAGAAACACAGGAGTTGCTGGTCTACCACTGCATCCGTCAGTTAGTTTGGTTGTGTGACTTTCAGAACTGAACTAACGTGGCATCCACAGCAGTACATTGCATAGCGTAGCTTAGCTTAACGACAGGTCACATGGGAGAATATTTTTTAGAAGGGCTTGAAGGGAAAATTGCATTTTGACACTAAAACATACATCCATACTTTGTCCAAAATTTGAATGTTCGTATTTGAATGCATAAGGAACATTCCTGGGAAGCTACAGAATGATATAAAAACCTAAAAAAAATTATGGACCCGCCCTTTAAAACCACAACATTACAGGTTTGACAGTTACAATGAAACCTTGATGATTTCCATGGGGAAATTAGTGCATTGACAGGCATTCAAGGACGATAAATACCCATAAAATGTGTCCTCATATTAAATAGTATGGCAGTATGTGCCACAGGAACACATATACTTTACCTGCACATGCATCTCAATTGCCCTTTGCATTTTCTGATTGCTAGCCAATCAATTTTCCCTCTCTCATCTCATTAAAATCTGTCCACTTTCATTACTTCGTCCCCCCCGATGGTTATAAAGCGAGCTGAGGCTGTATCCCCGTCACTCTCTCGTCTTCCCGCCCGCTCGCTTTCGTCCCCTTGAGAATGCTTAAGAGCGCTATTGTTGAGTACTTGTTGTTCTCTACACCCTCTATCTCCCTGGAAACATCTTCCCTTTCTTTCTCTCCTCTTCTAATCCCGTCTGTCTTATCTTCTCAACTTTCTGCGTCTGACTCCGTTCCCCTCCCGTTATCTCTACCCCCCGCTTCTTCGTCGCTGCGAGCCTTTTATCTCTCCCTGTATCGCTTCCTCAACGCTCCCGTCTCTCTTTCTTCTCCTCTCAGCCCTCTGATTCTGCCTCTCTTGCACTCTCACACCGTCGTGTCTAGTCCGTCTCACCCTTTGGCCCAATTTCTATTTTCTTTCTCTCTTCTTCCCCTTTAGTATTCTCAGCCCTTCCTCCCTCGTTTCTCTTCCCCTCCCCGAGGAAACTGTCACATAAACTATTCCAACTTGCAATATTAGCACTCTTGAGATGATACAGAGTGATGTGAGGACATCAGAGCTTGCCTATGAGCGCACACAAACACAACCCATCAATGACTCTGGGAAATAATAAATAATAAAATGATGGCACGCATTTTACCAGCAGCTTTCACCTCTACCAGCTTTTCAACCACGTCGTTCTCACAAATGGCAAAATGTGCACCGCCGAAGTTGTGGAGGAATTCAAATACTCTCTAAACCCCAGATCAGAATAGCATCCACCCCGTCTATATGCCGAGGGATATCTGGCTCTTTCATGATAAGGATGGAAGCTCTGGAAGTGTTGACATGCAGCACTTCAAACATCACACACTTCAAGCTCAGATATGAGGGAGGATAGAAGATGCAGTATATCCTGCAGGCCAACACATGACAATATATACAGTGCATACCACTTCTTAATTCTGGAGGAACTTCTATTCAAATGCTTGTCTTCTTTCTAAAAGCTGAGCTTGTTATAAAAGGTTGATAGTTGGTTAAACCAATCGTCTCTCTGAAATGTGTTAAGTAGCTGCAAAACCCACTGGAATTGAAACTGGGCTGTTTAAGTTGAGCTGATGTTACTGGCATTTTGGTACGCTAAAAGTTGCAGTCGGTAACTTTAAACCAATATGATAAAAATATACATATTTGTATAAAACTGTCACTATATCCTTGATAGTAGTGCATGAGACAGATAATCTGGAAAAAATGTTGTTCCTCTGCCTCCTCCTAGTGTTGTTATTGTTATTAATAGCTGTTTCTTGTGAACACTCCAACTTTATGGGAGTGAAGGGATTCTGCTGCAAGGATGTATAGCACCATGGGTATGATAGTGGCTTGAGTGTGACAGAGTTACAGTATGGATGCTGTGTTATAAGAGGTCACTATTCGTTTGCATCTCATTTTGCGAAATCACGTCTGTATTTTCGTATCCGTTATTGCTACAATGTCATTGTGCCCCAATCACCTAAATTAAGTAGAACAACAGCTGGCTTCTGAGCAACACCAGTCCAGGGTGTAATATGCAGTGCATGCTGGGACAGCCCGCCATGTAGTCTTACACTGCAAAGTCAATCTGCAGTACTGTGAACTTTGTATGAGTCACTTTTAATTTTATTGTAACTTCAACTGCTCTTTCTGCCCGTATTGCTTTTTTTTTTTTAAAAAAAAAAAATCTCAGTACAACGAACTATTCACTGTTTTCTAAATTAATTTTTGTTAATCAATTTCATGATGTTTGCATCCACACAAACTCTGATGATCCTAATTTCCTATTAAATTACTAAATAATGAATTTTCCCTGTAATGCAAGATAGGATATGAATGGTATAATGAATAAAAGCTGATGTACAGAAACTATCTTTTTCAAAACTCATAAACAAAAATGATTCAGCCGAAGGCTGTAAATATCCGCCACAGAGGGGTTTAATCCCGTGTGGTTTGGTGGAAAACTCCACAGAAACATCTCCAGGCAGTCTGATAGGCTTAAAGTTCTCATGAAACAGTTAACAGAGTGTTGTTTGATTCCACATATTTACGCGTTTCCTGTAAAAACAGTAAGCTAGGGAGGGATTTGTCATGGATTCGGATCAAAGTGGCAGACCGCAGAGTGACGTCGCTAGCATGGCTAGAAATCACATTATAATTTGACCACAGACTGTATATAAGAAGTGGATGTAGTCACCGTGATGTCACCCATTGGTTTGTGGACTGCAGTTTTGAGGCTTTTTTGAAACCAGAAGTGACACGAGAGGGTGTAGCTTAGTACAACCGAATGCTGAATAAGACATTTTTAGGTGACCAAAATGTTACAATTAACTTTCATGAACTTTGACAAAAACACGGACAACTCCCAGACTGGACAATGCTGTAGTAACGACATGTCAATCACAAGGTAGTCACGCCCTAAAGCATACCCTGCTGTATGGTCTATTTGACTCTAAATGGGATATTAGAAAGAATGCAAGTTTAAGGCACTTCAACATTGGCTTCACTTTTCAGACCTGGAGTTGCCGAGTGAATTTAAGCAGCAATCTGCATGATATACATATAATTTACACTCAGTTCATTAGTTACTGTACACTTAAATGCAGTTTAATACACCATTAGCATATGAATAAAGTGATAGTTGAGTCTGTATAATGTGTTAAGTGTATTTTAAACGGCTTCAATAAAAACAACAATATAAATAACATAATCTGACACGTTTATATTTATCTCATTGAACAGGAACATGTCATCGTCTACTGTGGCTGTAAATGTGCTCTTGAATATTGTTGTGCCACCGTACCATAAGTACTCCAGGATAGCAGCTTATCTAAAGGCTAACTGCATGAGCTCATGTAAGCACTTATTGTTTTGCTGTTGTGACATAACAGAAAACTCAAACTGGTAATTAAGAGTCTAGCATCATTAAGTCACTTCCTCACTTGTTTGCACACTCACTCAGCTGCATGCAAATCTGCAAATGCAATGTCAATTGCAGTGGATCGTGATATAATTTCATTTGCAAGTATTAAAGTGGACTTATTGTGCTTTTTCTCTTTCCTTTAGTGTGTTACTGTATATATTTTTTTGTGCATGTAAAAGGTCTGCAAAGTTACAAAGCCCAAAGTCCACGCCAAAGGGGGTTACTTTCCCCACAGAAACACTGCTGCCTGAAATGCCTCGCTTGAAGTCCCGCCTTTTCTTCCATAACGTGGTGATGTCACAAAGTAACACAATTGCCTAATCAAAATATACTAGTTAGAGAGGAAAAACAAAATACATAATATGGAAATAATATTGATTGGATTATATTCACCAGAAGTATAAAATATTCCATGTTCCTTATAAATTAAAAATAAAATACCACTAATTTGTGAGGGAAATGTCTTTATTCTTTATATTTATGGGTTGCTGGAAAAATAATAATAAATAATTCCTGACAATGACTGATATATTTGACTACAGGACATCTCTGACTACATACTTGCTGAAAATCAAACATTTTTACTGTATTAATTTAGATATTTTCCAAAGTAAAAGTCCCTAGAAGTGTATGATTACATTTTATGACATGGTCTAGTGTTAACAAAGTAAACAAAAATCGCAATAAATCGCAATATTGAATCACAATATCGAATCAGCACCCAAGTATCGTGATAGTATCGAATCGGGGGGATAGGTGAATCGTCCCAGCCCTAAAATCAATGCAGTCAAACACTATGAAACCACTTGCAACCACACAGTTTTGTGTTTGTTAGTGTATCACAACCTTGCAGTGGCCTGGTCCTGGTTGTATAACTAAATGTGCACTATTGCTTTCAATTGTAAATGTGTGTGTTCGTGCTAAAAATAAAGTGAGAAAAACACCCCACGGTCATGTAATAAGACATTCAGTATTGTTCTGCACACACAAACACACACTGGCGCACGCACAAACACATTTACTCCCCTGGGTGTGTAACACAGCATTTTGTAGCTGAATCACTCTTCACTGTCACAGCAGGTTAGTTTATATTACAAGGCCCCCCACAGATGATTCCAGGGCCCTGTACCCTAGCATGGGACCGAGCATGGAGATACAACCCTGCTGTTTTCAAACAGGGGATGGCGTATAATTGTTTGTGATGCTGATCGTGCTCCCAGCCTACAGTTGTGCCACCCGACCAAGCACAAAGACACAGATCACGCTCACACACTCGCACAAACAGAAGCTTCAGACACATGCACACAGCTGCCGGTGTCCTACCTACGGTTGTGCCTAGAGGGAGTTAATAGATGCCACACAGGAGTGACTCATCCTTTAATTCTCATTGGTGGTAATTTAGAGAGGTTACAGTGGGAGGAAAATGTGTGTGTGGTGGTTACCAAATAACAAAAAATCCTCCAGGGCAGGGAAAGGGAATTTTAAAATGAGCAAGCTAGGAGGATGTATGAGACTTTATGACCATGCGGGGGCTGTTTTCTCTCTGTCCTGTCTCTCATATTTCACTATTAATTAGAAATGTGAGACCTTGGAACACAAAACAATCTTCTTCATTATGACCAAATGATCTGGTTTTCCACCTACTTGTTGAATATTAAACACCCTCGCCTGAGTGTTTTGTTTTTATACTTCAATAATACGATTAAGTAGGTTTCCATTCTCCTTCATGTTGGTTGCAATGAGCAGCTTTTTTTGAAGAGTCTGATTGTTATGTAAATCAAGTTATAGTTCATAGTTATTGTTGCCTCTGAATGGGCGGTTTGAACAAAAATGCCAAATGAAGCCTTTTGTAAGTAAGAGGAGATATACTGACATGTAGGGATGGGACGATACACCTATCTCCCGATTTGATACTGATTCAATATGTATTGCAATTTTTAAGTATTATGATTTGATATTACAATTTTTGTTGTCTTTTTTAACACTAGAGCATGGCAAAAAGTTGAATCATACACTTCTAGGGACTTTTACTTTGGAAAATATCTAAATTAATACAGTAAAAATGTTTGATTTTCAGCAAGTATGTAGTCAGAGATGTTCTGAAGTCAAATATATCAGTCATTGTCAGGCATTATTTATAAAAAAAATTCCTGCAACTCAAAAATATGAAGACTAAAGACATTTCCCTCACAAATTAATTGATATTTATTTTTTAATAAGAGACATGTAATGTTTTATTCTTCCGGTGAATATAATCCAATCAATCTTGTTTCCATATATGTATTTTGTATGTACAGTTCCTTTTGTTAACACCTTATTTCAAAAACCAGACGTAGTTACACGTGTATACTTCCGCTATCTTCGCCAAGTCCGTCGCTAGCTTTCCCATCAGCTCCGTTCTCTTTATACATCCATGGTCAGCTCCATCGGGGCAGTTTGAATGCATTTAACATAAATGTCGGTATATGGGAGCTCTACAGTTATAGCGTCGGCCCATTTGACCACAGAGATGGTGGTGACGGCTGGCTTGACCACACGTTACCACAAAACGATAACGTTTCCTGTCCATGACAGGGTTAGCATGCAGCTTAAGCCATGATGTCTAGAACTGCTTTTCCTGCAATGTGTGAAACCCAAAGTGTTTCCATACTTTACTGTATGTGTAGTGTTTACCACGTAGGATTAACATATCAGAGTGCAGGTCGTATCCATGCGGACCCTCTGCCATTTTCTGCTTTTCGTTTCAGTTTGCGGCCAACCAGCTGGTTTGTTTTGGTTGACGGATACGGAACGGATATAACGTCCCGTTACTCAGACTACAACAATAAAAGCAGTAACTTCCTTCTACCTCTGTAAAGACTCAAATGAAGCAAATATATTGATTCTGGCATTAAAAAAATCAATTTCACAATTGTAAAAAAAAAAGTAGCATAGTGTGCATGTGTGTGTGTGTGTGTGTGTGTGTGTGTGTGTCTGTGTGTGTGTGTGCTGTAGTTTATCCGTCTCTTCATCTCTCCCTCCTTCTCTTTATCTCATGGTTTTATGAAATGACAGAGCCAACACTTGAAGTCTCTCTTCATCAGTAATTCACTGCATTTTATCCCACCACTGCTGTCAGAGCGAAGCAAAACACACACAAACACACACGGCCAAGATTCCCACACACAGATAGTAGGCTAAACGGACACTGTAGCGGCACAAGCGGTAGCCGGCATTATCTCAAAGGGGGTCTGATGCACCAATCCCTCTGACACACAAACATTTTCGTGCTCGTACATGCGTGCACACGGCAAGACACCCAGATACGCATGTAGCTGCCAGATAGTGCACCCTTGTAGGCTTGGTACAGAGCCTGGATCTGTCTCCCACCCTGCTACACTCCTATTAGAGCTGACAGCTGCCAAATAATGTCCCTTGGCATGGCTGAGCGCCTGCCATGCCAAGGCCGGTTTGTGTTCATGCATACTAGTCTCTCATCCGCTAACACAAGTGTGTGTTTACATTTGTGTATATAACCCTCACACAGGACGAGTTTTATTCCAAAATATTGTATCCCTTTTGGAAAAAAATGGTGCCTTATTATTCACAAATAGAGATATACCTTCTAAGACATGAGTTAAGGCCATAGACAGCAGGACGGCACAATTAATCTAAATTTTATCGAAATTACAATATAGCCTACAATTTTCAAATCTGTTTAGACACATGCTAGGACAATCTACAATCTCAGTGGACCAATCAATGACAACTAGGGATGAAAAATGTTTTTTCACGACAAAAATGAGACCACTAAATAGAAAGTAGCCTTTGAAAACGAGAACTACTGTATGTATGATGAACTGTATTACATTTTTTGTTGACAAATAAAAATTACACAATAATGTGAAAGGCGAATGAATGGACAAATATATTAATTACTGCTTTAATACTTATTCAATGACCTGCATGCATCTGTAGAACCATGCTTCATCCTCTGCTGCTCAAAACCATCTCCTCTTCAGAAGCTGAATTAGCTGCTAATGAGCAGCATCTCGTTTACGTTAGTGCAACACGGTCAAGTGCTGTGAATATATATAATATTAATGTTACTTACAGTCTGCTATCAGAAATGAGTGCAGTATGAATGCCAGCGGTCAACAATCTAAATAGCACATGGCTAATTATTATGCAAAATTACATCATCGGACCTTCCCGGTTGCGATATTTTTTTTCCTACCATGGCAAAGGCTCTACTCCCCTACGCCCTACTCTACCTCTGGTTGGATTACCCTGATATTCCTACCCTAAACCTAACTAATCACACTCCTCACTCCTTGGTGCACAGAGAGCGCGTATTTTTGGAACAATGGGCCGTCGGACCAACGGGCAATCGTCGCATGAATCACCATCCTTGTGATCAAAAGTACAACCCCACAGCCGTGGCAGGAAGTCAGTGTTATGTGTGACAAACATCATCCGATTTACATGAAACCTACATTGTGTGATCTACACTTGATATCGAGTAACATAATGAATTTCTTGGGCGTTGTCTTTTAGCGCCACTTAGTAGACACAGTAAATGATATAAAAATGTGCAATCTGTTATTTCCCACTCAATCCATGCAGGAAATAACGTCTAACTCATGCGTGCAGTGTCCAATGGTCACAGAAATGTAGGGCTGCGTCGACCGGCGTACCACAAGTAACCCTGATGTGCGCCAAGACGCGAGGGCCCAATCATCGCTGCTTGTAGCTTTAAGATGCCAAGGATACACCAAAGATGGCGACACCTGCAGCCTCAGAATGATTAGAAGGCATAAAACTTAAAAATGCATGACAAAACCGCCACTGCTGAAAACAAGACTAACATGTCTTTAGTTTTTGTTGACTAATAGGTGATTCAAACTAAAACATTCAATCAAATTCAAACATTAAATCAAATTCAATCAATATTATGTCCTCAAGGACTCAAGACTTTCCTAGAGAGCTCTTTTTACTATAATGTTCACCATGTCTGATAAGGAGAAGATGTGAACACTGTGTGTTGTCAGTCATTGTTGCTCCCTTCATCTCCATTTCAACATCTCTGAAAATGTTACAGTAATGACAATAAAAGATTCTGGGTGATTTTGCTACACTGATTTATACGCCAGTGCCTGGATTGAGCAGTAAAATAAAATGTACAAACTCTAAGCCAGCATGCTGGAAGCCGCATGAACCCGTTGCTGGCAGGATCTCAACGCTGAGGCTGTAGTGTTGCTAACGATGATGTCACAGAAAATACCATATGTCAACCTCTGAGTCACCGCCTGCACTCATTATTTTTGGGCCGTCTTTATTTTAGAAACAACAAAACACACACGCACACACACATTTATACAAAGATTCACTCTCCTCGAGGGATTTGTTCTCAAACATTCATCAGTGTGACGCACACATAAACCCACGTATGAATACACCTACACTCAAACACACATTTGTCAGCATAATATCTATCATCCTGCAAAGCCTTCGACATTATTGATGATATACAGGTACTCAGCATGCCATGATCTCACCGTCATCCATCATTACACTGAGATAGACGGGGATGATATTGATCTGTTTTATCAGATATTTATCAATGTCTAAACAGATTAAACCACTCATTAGGAAAGCCCGTAGGAGAGGTCATTATAGGTATCCATCAAATAGAATAGAACACAGTAGATCTAACTGTAAAGCTAGGAATCTCTGTTTGTCTTTCTGTCTGTATGTCCCTTTGCATATCACGTACCGCCCATCACATCTATACTTCACACTTGGCGGGTGTATTGCTTGAGACCCAAGGGAGTGAACCTTAAAGGTCCCATATCATGCTCATTTTCAGGTTCTTACTTGTATTTTGGGTTTCTACTAGAACTTGTTTACATACTTTAATGTTTAAAAAAAACTTTATTTTCCTCATGCTGTCTGCTTGAATATACCTGTATTTACCCTCTGTCTGAAACACTTAGTATTAGTACATTTCAATCGAATTGCAACAGAATTGCTTTGCTAGGCAACAGCTTGGGTCCATGTTTACATCCTGTCATTCACATCCACTGCAACAAGAAATAAACTGGGACCCCTTTAGAATGTTTAAGTTTAAAACTTTGAAATGGTCTAAATATTGTAGATTTGTGACATCACAAATGGACAGAATTGAATTGAATTGTGTCCACTCTGTTTTTTCGCTACTCCTCCTACAAATTTTGAGCAATCGTCACCAAATCTGGTACAGAACATCTCTGGTCCAAGCCAGATCCAATCCATTAGGGCTTCACGATTATGGCCAAAATGATAATCATGATTATTTTGATAGATAGTGAGATCGCGATTATTATCACGATTATTCATAGATTTTAGTGAAAAAATATTTTTGTTGCAATTTCACATTTAAAAAAACAAAACAGAGCGCTACTTTCACTTCCATGTTGTTCTACATTCCAACCGTCCAAAACTCTAAATGTCATCGTTTTACCTTGTTATTGTCATCTATAGTGGGTATTTGCATAAAAAACACAAAATAGAAATGATTAGGAAATAATTGATTGTATTTTTATTAAAGGTTTGCCTTGATTAAAAAGAATCTTGGCATTGGTAGTTCTAATTTTGTTTTGCTGCTTGGAGCTAGTGTTAGGAAGTTAAACAGGTCATAATTCTCTCTCTAATATCTATTTTATATTGCTGTGAAAACATCTCCTTGAAACAACTGGATTTATTGAATTGTCTCTTCAAAAACGTCATTTTACAAGATAACATGTCAATGCATCATGATAGCGTCATATTTTACCATCGCCCAATTTTTTTTTTTCAAGACTGTAACTTGAATCAAATTTATTATAGGGATGAATATAACGGTACATTCCTACTACCATTTCATTCAGCCAGTAGGGTCAACACTCCAACCATCCATCCCTTTGACATGGACAGAGGGATCAATCCACCATTTTACGCCTTTCATGGAACACACAACCTGTACATGTCATGCACTGTAAATATGTCACGGTCAGGGCAGCATTGATGGATTAGCATCAACACAGCACTCTATCATCAGCACCATGACAGGAGGCTCCAGTAAATGGTGTTAGCGGCGTGTGAACTGCGGTGTTAAGTGACCTTGGATTACGACCACTGGCACGAACACATGGCCAGTATGATGGTCAATCGCTCAGGGAGCCACACACACTCTCACTATTAAAAACAAAAAAACACACTACAGGATGGATGGATGGATGAATGGCAAATCTTAACTTGGCTCATTTTGGATGCAGTTTACATGTGCAGCGGGATGTGGCAGCTCTGCGTCTCCCAGATGGGTGCTATTTGTGGATAAGGGGATGCAGCTGGTCAGCCAGCTATCAATGTGAACTATCAATGGACATGCAAACAGCTTGAGTAGACACCCAGGCAAGGCTGATGCATGAGTACACATCTACAGATCTACAGTCACATCATGCCAGGTTGATGATTCAATAATGTATGATTTTTTTTGGTTCTGTTCGCTTTAAGAGTTGATGCATAATGTTCCTAATCAATATGTGCATAACATAAAAACACTCTCTCAAACTCTATCAATACCACTCTCATGTCTGTGTGCTAAATATGAAGCTACAGCCAGCAGACGATTAGCTTAGCTTAGCAAGAAGACTGGAAATGGGGGGGAAAACATCTCGCCAGGCTCCATCCAAGGTTAAAAAAAATAATCCAACTACCAGTCACCTTGAGGTTGCCAGGCAACCAGCAAAGATTCCAGGAAGTTACTGCACCCTGCCAAGAAATAGTCCAACAGTGAGCTTTAAAGCTTTAAAGGTGCTGCTAGGTGAATTGTGCTGCCTTCAGACCAGATGGCAACTTCCTTGGTCTGAAAAATGAAGCCAATGCAGAAGTGCCTTAAACTTGCATTCTTTCTAATAGCCAGCAGGGGGCGACTCCTCTGGTTGCGAAAAGAAGTTTGATTGTATAAAAGTCTATGAGAAAATGAGCCTACTTCTCACTTGATTTATTACCTCAGTAAAAATTGTAAACATGAGTTTATGGTCTCAGTTGCTAGTTTCAAGTCTTCTTCAATACAGAATGATGTTCATTTAGTAAATTATGGTCCCATTTAGAGTCAAATAGACCATAAAGCAGGGTATGCTTGAGGGCGTGTCTACCTTGTGATTGACAGGTCGCTACCACAGCGTTGTCCGGTCTGGGAGTTGTCCGTGTTTTCATCTTACAACTTTAATCTTCTCACAGTGTGTTTTCAGTTCATGAAATTTAATTTAACATTTAAGTCACTTAAAAATGTCTTATTCAGCGATCAGTTGTGCTTAACTCCACCCTCTCATCCTTTCCGGTTGCAAAAAACCAAGATGGCGACGGCCAAAATGCCAATCTCAAGGCTTCAAAACAGCAGTCCACAAACCAATGGGTGATGTCACGGTGACTACGTCCACTTCTTATATACAGTCTGCTTGTCCTCGGTCCTCCCCACACCTCCAGCCCCAGCAAAAAGCTAACGCATCCCACAGCAGTTTCTCTACTGAATGCAGAGACCAAACTGATATTGACTCTCCGTTAAACTCCCAGTAAGACAATGAATAAGCCGACCCCCAAATTGTCAAAGTAATTAGCGTGTCTGGGATTAGTTATTGTTATATAATAAGTTACTGTATAATGGTTCCAAAAAAACAAGATGGCGATGACCAAAATGCTGAACTCGAGGCTTTAAAACTGCAGTCCACAAACCAATGAGTGACGTCACGGTGACCACATCCACTTCCTATAATATACAGTCTATGCTTCAGCTTGTTTCAACTAGCTGTTTCCAGTCTTTATGCTATGCTAAGCTAAGTGGCTGCTAGCTGTAGCTTCATATTTAGCAGACAGATATGAGAGTGGTATCAATCTTCTCATCTAACTCTCTGTAAGAGAGTGAATAATCCAAAAACTACTTTCTATAAAACAGCCACTGAAACTTGTACATTTTTCAGCGACCTCTATGCACCCTGGGTAGGAATTAGCTGACAGTGTCTGGCAGTGTAGAGTGCCAGCCAGAATAAATACAGATTTATGTCTAACATTATCATTTTAAAGATTTGATCCAGGTAGTATATACCCCAGAAAACTTTCACTTAACACCACCAGAGGTTTAACAGTAGTCTCAAAGTCATTTCTGACACCACTTTGTTGCCCTTAATCTCCAAAGACTGAATCAACCTTGTTATCACTGTAGCTGTATTGTTCACACAGTTGAAACAAAAACAGCTCAGTGCTAATCTGTTTGACGCAGTACAATACATTTGATGCAATGCAATGTAATGCAACAGAAAGCAACACTATAAAAAGCCTCGCAATGCAGCGCAACAGAAGCGGGAGCCAGGAGTCAACCTGTGTTTAGCTCATAACACACGTTCGCTCATGCACAGATATTCCCTTCACACTGCATTCAGCTCAAAGTTCAGCCTTGTGCGTGGACATCAAAGACATGCGCAATATGTAGTTTGTCACACACACACACCTAATGTACGGAGAGTGCAAGGACACTGTGACAATGCGGTATAATATACTAATGGATAAGCGAGTCTCAGCCAATTCTTGCTCCTCATTTGTCATGAAATCAAACACACACTCACACACACACACACGTGTAGAATAAGTCTGATCTTGGCTTTTCCCTACACATGAGCGAGTGCATACCTACAGGGTGGGTCACATCAATGACTGTAATCTATCAACCTGTCCGACTTGACTACTCTGAATTCAATCCACACACACATCTCTCTTTATTTCTCTGTCTCTGTACCTCCTACTGTATCTGTTTGTTCTCTTAACCTCTGTCTTCTTCCACATCATCTTTCTTTAACACATCAATTTTCCATCAAAAGTGTTGAAGTGGTCCATTTCAGTTTTGAACTCTGTCTGCGTTCATCCTCCGAACTATTCTTTCTGTCTTTATACTTGGCAGGTTCCCTTTGTCTTTTTTTCATCCCGCCCTGAAGGTATAGGCATGCACGATATGATGGACATATGTGCGATAAAATTGTTCAATATTGCGATGATGATATGACATGCGATAAATAGACAAATATTGAAGTGTGCGTATTAACTATACATATATTTGAAATATAACTAGGGTAATGTTGTTTCTAGAGCAGCAACAGCAAAGTCACTATATAAACTCATTAATATAAATCATATTCCTGATTCCTGATACTGAGTGAAGCTTAGAAAGACTGAAAAAACACAGTTACACTGTGGGAGTGGGGGGTGGGGGGGAGAGGGGGGGCCTCTTTATTTCAGCCAGCAGATCAGTTTACAAGTAAGATACGTGGCAAACTAAGCTAAACACACTACATAACCTACTGCCGGCTTTAGTTTTAGCTTGTGTAGGCGAGGGTTACGTTGCTCCTATACTTTTTACACATAATAAACTAATAACACGGAGGCTCCGTCGTCTGCACCCTTGTCAATAACAGCACATCACCGCTTCACGCCTTCCATTCCGCCCTTTACAATAAACTCCCCGGACACATACACTGGAACACGGCTTACTAGAGGGAACTAATGGTGCCTTCAAATGGGGTCGTGTTTACCGTGTTCACAAGAAGAGTCCATATGAACGCCCACCCCAATGTGGTATTCACAACCTCGTAGGTGGAAAGTTTCTGAAAGCTCCGAGTTCACGAGTTGTGATGTGTTTGGTGACGTTGTCAGAAACGACGGAGGCCATGTCAAGTTCATTTTTCAGTGCATAATAAGTGAATATATTGAAGTTTTAGTTGTATATTGTTTTTCTTCGTAATTTTATAATACAGCCTCATCTTTTTCCTCTTTCATTATACCTTCTAGACACTGACCATATGTGTGGAGAACTCCAATACAGAGCATGCAGGGAGAGGCTGCAGTGTTCATCATGTTTCGGACAGCCTTTTGCGATGTGTTTATCACGAATGTTCATATCGCGATGACGATGAAATTGCGATACATTGGTCAGCACTATACAGAAAGTTAAGATATAATTTTCAACAATTAAACAAACTTTCCAGGAAGGACTTTTGTTCTCTCTTGCCTTGCTTTTTATACGATCACTTTATCTCACTTGTCCTGGTTTTAAAAACGGTTTCAAAAATGTTATTCCCATGGGCCACAAAGGAAACAAAAACACATTGTGAATATAGGCACTTGCTGAACATTTTGTAGCCTCCATTAGATGGTGAACTTTCTGCTTTTTCTGTTTATTTTTTTCCCCCAATTGCTACACATACGCTTTTAGCAGACAATAACCATGATTCACTTTGACTTTAATGTACTTAAACTATATGTTACTCATTAAAAAAATCTGCTGATGAAAGATCCAATCAATTCCCACGTCTACGATGGCACATACTGACACACAGCCCTTCCAGAGGAAGTGGAGAGGAGAGGAGAGGGGAGACAGGGAGGGAGGGATAGATTAACGGAGTGATGCTGTGAAAAATTAACTTGCTCAGTCCACTCTTTTGATAAAATGCCAATTAACCAATCTCTTTTCACCAGTTAATCTCAAATCCTCCATTTTCCCAAGCTTTCTATTTTGCTCAAATTCACTCTCTCTCTCTCTCACTTTGTGCCTCTGCTTGTTTTTGTCTGTTTCTCTTTTTAATGGCTCTCTAACTCTGACGACTATCTCCCCATCCCTCCACACTTATTTTACGTCCATCCCTCTTCCCTCGTCTCCCACACTCTCCCATTCTCCTGTTTTTTTTTGTCTCTCCTTATCTCCGCTGCCTCCCGACTCTCTCTCGCTCTCTCTCGTCCTCTCTGTTACGTGTGCTGTTTAGCTGCGCTTAGCTTCACCTGTCAGCTTGGATCAGGGCTGTGGAGCAGCAACATGACAAACTGCCCTCTGATTCACTTACACACACACACAGACACACACACAGACACAGACACACACAGACACACACACAGACACACACACAGACACACACACACACACACACACACACACACATGTAAGCACACACACTTGTAGCGTCTTCTCGGAAAACCCCCCACCCATCCCTCCTATTCTCCATCTCTGTGTCTTTCACTGGCTTATTGCTTTGAGTTGATGCACAGGAACAGCTTTGTCTTACAGTTACACACAGGCCTGTCTATGTACACACATTTTAAAGGAATATACTGTTGTTTTTTTGGCCAATTGGTCAACTTATGTACAATAAGATGTGAAAACAGACACCAAAATGTGTTCCTGGATTGTGTACACTCAATGTTGGTGACAGTAGGTCACTAAAAACAGCAGATTGATACATCTCTGATGATGCATGTTTGGGGGAGAAAAAGTGACAAATATGACAATTATGATACAAATATTTTAAAAGGTGCAGTAGGTAGCATCTAGTGCTATCTAGCAGTGCGGTTGCAGATTGCAACCAACTGAAACGTCTCCCGTGTGCCAAGCGTGTGGGAGAACTACGGTGGCCAATGTGAAAACGCAAATGGCCCTATCTAGAGCCAGTGTTTGGTTTGTCCATTCTGGGCTACTGTAGAAACATGGCGGCTGGCTCCGTGAAGAGGACCTGCTCCCAGTGTAGTTATAAACGGTTCACTCTAAATAAAAGATAACAAAAACAATAATTCCTATTTTCAGGAAATTATAAACTAAAGAAAACATATTTATTAATATTATATTTAATTTCTGCCAATAAAACCCCCTAAACGTTACAGACGGTTCCTTTAATAATGATACAAAAAACAGATACGTTGCTGCATGAAGGTAGAAGGGACTAGATTTCCTATTTTGACAGGAATGAAAGTTGTACGCCATTGATTTTTAACACATATATATCAGTTATCGTCATGAGGAATACTATTCAACCTGTAAAAGTTGGAAAAAATGACCCGGATGATGTTATCCGGATTACTTTGTGTTAGGCTCGGAGACTTCAAATTCGATCAGAATGTTAAAGTGCTAAAAGCTTGGGTTGTATAGAGATTGCAGCTCATTTGCATGAAAAGGCAGGTGGGGAGGTGGATGGGTTCCTCAAACACATGACTTTTAAACCGATGTTCGAAACCGATGTTTTGTTTTGTAAGTTACGTTAGTGACGTTTGTGACGTGTTTTCCGTACATACTTATTTTAAGCGTAACCATGATGTCTTCAAGTGGTTTTGTTGCCTAAACCTAGCTGCGGACGTTACCGTAGTTTTGTGGTGCGGAGTTCAAATGACACGCCAAAAGCCTAAAATTGTAATCTGTCTATCGCAACTTCGCAAATAACTGCAAAATAATGGAAATGCAATACTAAATCTCTGGAGTACCCATTTAAATCCTAAACACAGTGAATGAATACTGTGGCACACAAGCAATTGTCAGAAAAACTAAACCTGGTTACATACTGAACAGTCGGTCCTTGAAGTCAACTAATATACAGACCATAATGAAGACCATTAACAACACAGACACGCGCTGGTGTTGACGAGACTAATGTGCAGCAATGCGTATGTAAATGTGGTGTGTTTATGTAAATAACACATGCATGGTGCCCTAAGGCCTCAGTGGCACAGAGGTCATTCTCTGCCGTGGGCTGAACTGTGGAGCTCATATTATGCATCGTGAAAAAAGCTCCATGCATAAGCAGTAGTTTGGTTAATATACTGTGTGTCTTTGAATTAACTACACACAGCAGACCATACCACATGTCTCTATTTTAAAGCTGAGAAGATTGTGTACTGGAGAAAATTGTCTGGAAGCTGCTCTTTTTCTTGTTCAACCACTGCGGAAACATGCCCTAAATGCAGAAAAGGCTTCTGCTTCATTTGAGACAATACAAACACAAGTAATATAAAAATACAAACACGTTTGTTTCCAATGCACGGACTTGGTTTTGGAGCTGGTTTGTGTGTTTTACAGTCTGACACACCGTTACACAGATAGCTTTTAAAGGTGCTGAATGCAAAATTTAGAGCATTTCTATTGCCTCCACACAGCTCTCAACATGGCGACAGCTGAGCCGTCATCGCTAATGGTGCTAACAGCGCTAACAACGGCAACAGTGCTGACAGAGCTAACAGTGTTAACCTGGGGGGGGAGGAACCGGAGGGTGGGTGTTACGCTTCCACGGTGGCGCCGTCGGTCAGGACAGCATTATTAGCTGTAACCGCCATATGAGTGCAGTGCAGAATGGCGGCCACGAGCTAGCCAGTGGGGCACGCTCATATGCACGAACATGCACTAAAAGTATGCGCTGCCGGCGCGGCTATGTCAACAGCATGGAAAAGCTCGGATTAAAACACACACAGAGGGAGAGAGACTTCATTCTCTGCTCAGGTAGACATTAATCCTACATATCTTTACATGGTAAATAGTTGTTTAATGCTATATTAATGCTCTGGATATGATATAGAGCACCTTTAACAATTTATTAGAGAAGAAAAAAATCTGGTAAAGAATGTAGACCATGTATGTGCGACATGTTGCTGGCAAACAAACCCTAGTAACCCCTCCCTCACAAACACAGGTCGGGCAGACATATATGTAGGGAGAAAGAGCATTGATTAGTAGTCTTAAAAAGGTTCCTATAGCGCTCACAGAAAGGCAGGCCCATAAATCCACTTAATGGCTGGAGATATTAGCATGAGCTAAGCTGGTGGGACAGTCATCATTTAAGAGGAAAGAGGAAGGGAGAGATGGATGGAGACAGACTAAGAGGACGATGTGTACATGGAAAGTGGTTTATTATATGTTGAGTGGTTCTGTGTATGTAAATGAATGCCTGTACAGATAGTGGTGAAGGTAAACACACATACATGTTAGAGAGACCTGAGAGAGAGAGATGACAGAGAGATCAGATTAGGGGATCTACTATAGTGGTGTACTACTTTCAAAAGCACAATGTTAAGCACAGTAAAGTGCAATGGAAAACTACAAATCCCTTTGTCATCATCACGCCGTAAGACAACGGTTTCTTACAGATGACAATTTGCAGTGTTTACGTGTGATGCAGGCTGCTCTGCTCTGTTTCCCAGAGAGCTCTCAGAAGTGTTGGAGGGCTGTCAACAAGGCGGAAGAGCTTTTTGAAACTATCTTTTTTTTTTATATAAGCATCTTCCTCTGCCGGAGACGGAAGAAAGACGAGGGAAGGGAAAAAGACAAGTCAGCAAAGCAAAAGACGGGGAGGGGGGTGACAGTTGTAGCCTAAAAAGCCATTTCAGTTTGGGATGTCAGTGCTCTGCAATGATAAATTGCCTTCACTTTGTCGTGGTGATAATGTTCAACAAGACACTGACCATTTAATACATACTGACACAATAGAAATGTTTGCTTCAACAGCAGTCTTTTTCTCTATATTTCGTTTCGGGATGTCTAATGATTTCCTCTCTAACTGAACAACAGGCTGGTGGAAACATAACCAAGCTAAACCAAAAATTGCAGTTTTCGTTTTAGGTGTCACTGTGTGATTTTCCTGCCTAATCTACATCTACTTCATTAATAATTGCTGACATTGCCCCTGATGCTTCTCGACGACATCCAAAATTTATATCCATTCATCGCATATCAGCTCCGGTTTACAGCAAGGCAAGTTTTTAAAAATAATCATGTCCTTTGTGTCCCAAAATGCATACATTGCCGCTGTAATGCATGATGAACAGTTGAAGCAGCTGTTGTTGGAGACAACCATGTCTCCTACAAAAAGAAGTACCCGGGAAACTAAACTGCATTCTCAATTACGTTTCGAGGGACACATATTTTCTCCCGGATTACAATCGCACTTTTTAACAGTTTCAAACTAGCCGTTAACGCCGAAAATTGAAACAAAACAAAACACGCAACAAAACTACTTGGTTAGATTTGGTAAAAGAAATCATCTTGGCTTAAAATTACTAAAATATAATTTAAAAAATGCAGCAAAACATCATGATTAAAATAAGTGAATGTTGAAGTTTCACACGGGCCACGAACAAGACCGGTGTGAAAAAGGCCGGTGCTTGTTGACCCATCTACCACCCTGACCTCCTCCTTACGCGGAGTTCCATGGACTATCATTTAGGGATGCACCAATCTGACTTTTTCTGTCCAGATACCGATACCTGGGTATCGGCCAAAACGGAGTACCGATCTGATACCAGTGTTTAATTAATCAGCTCTACGTCTCACTGTGTGGAAGTGACTGGGATCATTCTTTCATCATAACAACATCAGGCTTGACTTAAAGGTCCCATATCATGCTCATTTTCAGGTTCATACTTGTATTTTGTGTTTCTGCTAGAACATGTTTACATGCTGTAATGTTCAAAAAAACCTTTATTTTCCTCATGCTGTTGGCCTGAATATGCCTGTATTCACCCTCTGTCTGAAACGCTCCGTTTTAGCGCATTTCAACGGAATTGCGATGGAATTGCAACAGGATTGCGTTGCTAGGCAACAGCTTGGGTCCACGTGTACTTCCTGTCAGCTGATAACATTCACATACACTGCAACCGGTAATAAACTGGGACACATT
The DNA here is from genome assembly GCA_916701655.1 of Sebastiscus albofasciatus. Classification (NCBI taxonomy): domain Eukaryota; kingdom Metazoa; phylum Chordata; class Actinopteri; order Perciformes; family Sebastidae; genus Sebastiscus; species Sebastiscus albofasciatus. The sequence continues at coordinate 72,699 of CAKAOI010029591.1, forward strand.
TAGAGTGTTTATGTTTAAAACTGTGTAAAGGGTATAAATATTGTATATTTGTGACATCACAAATGGACAGAAATCCTGACAGCTTGTTTCAAATGCAGAGTTTCTGAATACGGGCTGTGTGTATTTCCCTATGGATTGAGCGGTCCGATACTTTCACAATATTTATATAGGACTTAAGCCTGCTATATAATAAAAAACATGAAAATCTCACTTTTTTATAATATGTCCCCTTTAAACATTGCTTTCCTAACTTCTAAAACAAAGTGTGACTAATAAATACATAGATATAAATTTATTAAATTGTTCTTTATTATTAAAATAATAAATCGTACACCAGCAACCTAGTAAAATATCTTCTCTCTCTCTCTGATCGTTTGCAGTGATTGTAAGATAAAAAAAAAAAAAAAAAACTGCTGAAAAGCTAAGTGAACCGAAAAACTGTTTTCTTGGGAATAAAAACACATGCATCGCTTTGACGTAAGAAGAAGACAAAATCGACAATGTTGCAAGTCAATTCCGTCTATCTCACCAATTGTTTTGTCACTTTCCACAGTCAGTTGTCCAACAAATCAAAAAACGCCACAGGGCAGTTAGATTTTTAAACATCCACTTTCAGTTCTTGTCGTAGCTCGACAGAATATTAAACTCTTACCGCCACAAGTTCTGGGTGCATTAGGCGGCTATTTCAGCTGGCAGTGTTTACCATTGTTTCCCGACTGCAACCAGTGAACATCTGGTTTGCTGTCTACTGCCTTTGTGCCACAATATGTATGCAGCATATACGTCGATTCCTCCCCTCCCTCAAGATTTATCGCACTCATTTGTACTAAAGTAGGGAGGAGAGGAAGCATGTGGCTGGAATGTAAATGTCCTTATACATTTTCACAGCGGTTCATACCAATCAACACACCAAATGGAGGAGAGGAGCTATAGGTTGATGACGAGGGAATGGATGGAGGAGGAACAAAAGAAGCGGGCAAAGGAGAAAAGAAGGTTATAAAAAAGTGGAAATGAGATGAAAGAAGAAAGAGAGTCAGTGATGGCATGGATGGAAGAGAGTCACACTCAAAGCCAGAAGCAAAGGACACATGAGGGCTGCCTGCTCATCAAAAATCATGAGAGGAGGATGTCCCAAGACTTCCCATCTCTTTCTGTCTCCCTTATTCTACTCGTCATGCATATAAAGACGGATAAAAATATAATGTTTCAGCCTTGAGTCTTTCTCAGTGTTCCCAATGGCTGAAAAGTTGGTGCAGCTGCTGTGAGAATTAAACTCTGTCAAGAATACATATTAGGTATCTATGACTGTGTTTGTGAATCTTTCATTCATTTTCTTGCTATGTGTTTACATCTGCACAGAAAGTTTCCTTAAAAAAAAGAAAAAACACTGATCTGGCTGGCTGCAAAACACAATAAAAAAATGGGCCTCTAGAGCGCACACTAACGTAATCTCACCTTCACATCGTTATGCATTATTTGATCATTTACGTTAAATCTCGTAGGACAGACACGTGTAATTAAGAGTTGATTTGACCTTTAAATTGGCTCTAAACTTTAAAGAGGCCCATATGGCCTGAAAAATGGCAGAGTAACTCATTAACCATATGGGTGGGAAAGGACTCAAGAGTACTCTATAGTGATTCGCTAAAATATAATGTATACAAGCTAAGGGATGTTTACTCAAAAACATTTTATAGCTATATATAGTGGCTATTTCAGATAAATACCTGAAGAAAATGGTAAAAATACGAGAAGAATCATGCAGCCCGGCAAGGCAAAGAGTGTAATAAGAACGCCGTTCCTGCTTTAGGCGTGGCATTTTCACGTCTGTACTGACTGCAATGTAACGACATAGAATAAAAGGGGAGAAAGACTGATTACGGCAGGTGGGAAGGGAGGTGGATGGGTCCAACAAACACAGGACTTTGAACCAGGAGGCCGGTGTTTTGTTTTGCAAGTAGAGTTGTTGAGTCGATACCGATACCAGTATCGGAAATGCGTCCGATACTGCCAAAATTCAGTTTTGAGTCCGCCAGTCTACGCACCAATTCGATACCATAATTTATTAACCCAGAAAAAAATCAACTTGTTTAACTGGATATCAATTCTTCTTCGCTGCTCCAAAACAGTAGCCTTCACTGTGCTACTGGCAACTACTGTTCTAGAGCAGCGAAGAAGTGATTGCAGGTAGCTTGTCAAAAGACGATAGCAAACAACAACGAGCGAGGAAAATGTCAGCCATTTAGAAATATTTGACAGTGGAAAATACAACAAGTAAAACGGCGATATGTCCAGTATGCAAGGCTTCCGTTTCCAGGGGTGGCAGCACCCTAGTATAGGGCGTGTGAATATTGCACCCTGCAGGACAAATTAGCAAAGAGGTTATCTACTGAAGAGACAGCTAAGAGAATATGGAATTGTTATTTATTCTTAGCTTCATTTATTTATGTTCTTTGCAACTGACAAAGTGAATAATAAAAGAAAGTTCTGTTGCATTCATCCTCTGTATGTATTCATGCAAGTGATGATAGTAGTCATATCACATCCATACATGGTCAGTAGTAAACAGCTGTTAAATAGTAATAATAATAACTATATATATATATATATATTAATCACGCTAGTATCGGATTGTTACTCGGTATCGGAATCGGTATTGTGATGGAAAAAAATGGCATCGCAACATCTCTATTTGCAAGTTACGATAGTGACGTTTGTCACGTGTTTTGTAGTGATGTTCGTCATATTACGTTGTTTCCGTACGTATTTTACTTAGTTTATGTACTTATTTTAACCCCAACCATGACATTTTTCCTAAACCTAAGTGGTTCTCATAACAATTCACAAATTGTCTGAATGTATATTTACTTAAAGAAAATAATAATTATAATTTAGGTAAAGAATTATTTTTTTGTCTATGGATCCTGGTGACAAAGCGTTGTCACCGTCTGTCTTGAATCTAGAGGCACAGCCAGAACTGACAACCAGATGCTGCAATAAAATTTGAGAGAATATCAACATTTATTCATGATAATAAATAAAGATTTCCCCCCTTTTCCTTCTATCTTTCTCTCTTTATGTCCCGCTGCTTATCCGTCACTTTTACAAACCAAATCCCTCTGTCTCACATTCTCTTCCCCTCTATCTTTTTTTTATTTTATCTTTGTGCTCTCTGTTTCCCTCTCAAGCTTTCCGTTTCTGTTTTTCCCCAAACTCTCTCCCTCTCGCTCTTCTCTTGTCATGTGTTATGTAACCATGTTTCTGTGCTCCACTTTCGTAAGGAGTGTGAGGACCCAGTACAGCTGAGCACTGGGGCACAGTGCTGGGTTTATTGGTTATGGGGACCGGCGGTAACCGGTGTTTTTATCCCTTCACCGAGGACAAAGCAGGAATGAACAGCATACATGAAGTGACTTTGTTTCCTGGAGCGACAGCTGAACTCGGAGAGTGCTGGTTTCACATCAGCCACTGTAAAACATGGCTGAACAGTCTTAACATTAAGGGCTCTGTTGTTGCCATTACACCTGAGTGGATATTCTATTGTGTGCTTACCGCTGACAACGTTCCCATAATCACAGCAGAGAATGTCCTAAGGGGTAGAATGATTAAATGGATGCTAACATTGGTGCTTTGTGTTTTACTTGCATTAGATGAAAATAAAAAAGGCAGAATATAATGAAAATTATACCTGTCATATTACTAAAACCTTATTATTAATTGCAGCATATGCAGTATCATTTGTTGGTCACTTGGGGGCAGCACAACAAACTGTAAACACAACATTTGATTAGGGATGCCATGAGAACCGATACTTTTGGCCAAAATTCAGAAAATGTGACGGTACTCACAGTACTCCAGGTTGAATAGGTGCTGGGGTGTTTGAGACTAACGGTGTCTAAAATCTGAAAAGACAGTTAACTAACTATCGACGCATGCTACATTGTGAACAACAAATCTATGTTGAAATCAGCAGAACGAGAGCTAGTTAACGTTAGCCGTTAGCAGCCAGTGGGCACCATAGTCCTGTGGAGCTTACAGCTAAATTTAACGGAGGTTGCATTGAGTTACTTTATTATTATGCGTTTATGAAGCTCTATTCAGTAAAAATGAGTATTAGGCAAAGGTAAATTATAATGTTATCATGATGTGTTCAAATGTAATTTTTTGGCAGGAAACTTGAATAAATACAGTTGTTTGAAGAAGATGTTTTCACAGCAATATAAAACAGATATTAGAGAGGGAATTATGACCTGTTCAACTTCCGAACATTAGCTCTAAGTGTTTGTTTTGTTTTTGTCTTTTACCGTAGTATTGAATTGGGTATCGAGAATTGTGGAATTTCACTTGTATTGGTATCGATTACTAAATTTTTGGTATTGTGACATCCCTACATATAATCATCTCAACCTCACCTCACCTCCCTCAAGTTGATATGGAGGACGTTTTACCAACATTAGCATTAGCTAGTTGCTAACTTTATTTGTTTGCCATTTTGTGCTTTCAGGTCAATGGATTTATGGGAGCCGTTAACTGTTAACTGCCTGTTGTGGCTTGTAACAATGCTGATGAGAGCAGTGAGAGTGAATCAAAAGAGTAAAGTTGTGTAAAACCAAAACAAGTAGCTGAAAGATGCTAAAAAGCTCAGTAGAGAATGTTATCATTGCCATTGTGAACATATTAGCATGCTGATATTATCATTTAGCAGAGAGCCGTGCATGGCAGACTCATAGTCTTGTTACTGTAGAATACATATATTGATTAGTGCAGCTTTAAAAATACTGCTGTGTTAAAGCTGAAATCTGTCACATTTCAGGTTGTTGCCTTCAAACTACAATGAAGTTAAAGAAGCATCTAGTTTCTTTTCCTTAAAATATCTTAGACCCACTTGACAGGCCAATATTATTTTCTCTATTGCTGAGGTTTTCAAACTGTGATTAAGGCACTTGAGCGGCCTGATTGCCGCAATTTGTTTCAAAAATCTCACTCTCGGAGCGATAATGCAGTCAAATTGGAACACACAGACATAATACACACATTTTTATATTCAGTGTGACATACACTTTCTGGTGATTCTATTTTCTCTCTGACCATTGCCAACAAACGTCCATAAATCCGATAAGAAATCGTGGAGGTAATCGCATTTTTAAGGTGTCTTCACTATCAAAGTAATCCAGTGATAGTTGTCAGTACATCCATGGGTACACTGCAAACAGGAACTGCTAACAGGTAGTTCGGCATGCTTTTAATTTGCCAAAAATGTAAACAAATACAGGTAAAAAATTAAACGGCCAAAGTTGCAGCCAACAGCATGACTCACTGGCAACATTAAACAATACTTCCTGTTTAAATCACCCAAAGCCTTATATGAACTGAAGTTCTAAAACTAAGAGCATAATTATCTCCCAAATAGAAGTAAGACAATGGAGAACTTTTCTGTGTTCAATGTTAAAAAATAATAATAAAAAAAACCCCATAAATAAGGCTCTTTGAAAAGCAGCACTGGTATGTTGGAGAGTTCCGACACATTTAAATATTCCAGTTTTAGTGTTTTATGGTACACCATCATGTAAATACAATTTAAGAAATATCAATGAAAACACTGATTCATTTATCTTGTAAAATCTAACAAGATTTTTTAACTATAAAGAAGTTTTTTTTTCTGTAAATATGTTAGAAATAGAATCTGAAAAGCCTTTCCCTTTCCAATTCTTTTCAAATGGCTTATCACACTGCAGCCTGAGTATATCCCAGCCATGCTGTTTTAAGATGATGTTCCTCGTGTCCCCCAGTGATGGCCTTTTGGATGTTAGCAGACCAGGATCTGCAGCAGAAAGAGTATTGAACATCTCTGTTTGAAAACCTTAGAGCAACCTGCCAGAGAGCCTGAGGGCAACAGAGTCTGACGATGACCTGTTAAAGGCTGGTCTCTCTAATCACCAGGGTCATCAGTTAAGTTATAGCTATGGCAGCCGATTCCATTTTAATTCCTTCTTTCGGTGATTGCCCATGTGAATAGATGATAAAACCTACTAGTGAATGTAACAGGCCCCTTCTGACCCACATCTATGAGGCTTATAACCACTGGTAAAACCTATTTAATGACCTGGCAGGCTATATACAGCAGGTTATGGTATTTAATTTAGACATTTAGACAAGCACAAGCTGTATATTTCTGAAACATAAGCACACAATATGGTCACTGACTTAAAGGCACAGAGTGTTTCCGCAGTCGCAGCTGTATATTAATAGGGCTGTCAAAGTTAACGCAATAATAACGCGTTAATGCAAATTCTTTTTAACGACACTAATTTCTTTAACGCATTAATGCAACTTGCGATTTTTAGGTTGTATACAGGGTCAGTTTCAAAGCTAGAAGGAGGACACTGGTATCATATGAAACTAAAATCATTAGTGGAACCAACCACGTCATACTAGCTTATCGGGAATAACGTGCCAAAGTTATGCAACATTTTGGTGATGAAAAACTGACATGGCCATATTCAATGCTGTCCCTCAGCCTCTGACCTCAAGATGTGTGAATGTAAATGGGTTCTATGGGTACCAGTCTCCCCTTTACAGACATGCCCACTTTTTGATAATCACATGCAGTTTGGGGCAAGTCAACACACTGACACACTGACAGCTGTTGAGTTTGCCATGTTATGATTTGAGCATATTTGTTCTGCTAAATGCAGTACCTGTGAGGGTGTCTGGACAATGTTCGTCATTGATTTGTGTTGTTAAATGATTTCCATTAATAAATATATATACACATTTGCATAAAGCAAGCATATTTGCCCACTCCAATGTTGAGAAGAGTATTAAATATTTGAGAAATCTCCCTTTAAGGTGCATTTTCAACAGATAAAAAATGTACAATTCATTTGCGATTAATCACGATTAACTATGGACAATCATGCCATTAATCGCAATAAAATATTTGAATCGCTTGACAGCCCTAATATTAATATTACTAAACAAAATTACACTGCTCTTCAGTGTTAATGTGGGGTTAGAAACCAGTGGGGTCAGGCAGGCTAGGGAGATTATAAGGAAGATAGCAGAGGACGGGAAAGGGAGGCAGGGGAAGAAGCGTAAAATGGGGAGGATGGTGATGGATTGAGAGAAAGATGACTGGAGAGAGGGAGGAGTGTACACATAAAGGGGAGCTGTATTTTGACCATCATGGCTGTCATGTAGGAATGAGAAATCTCAGTTCTCCTGTCATTTTTCCGTTGCCTCTGTTATTTTACTGCAGCCCATTGGGAGTATTGTATTGTTTTCACTGCAGCTCAAGGACAAAAAAACATCCAAATCTCTTTTCCTCTCTCGCTCCGTTGTCCACCTATTTGCCTATTATTGTTTCTTCCTTTCCCTCATTGTTCTATTTAAAACGTTGATACAACATCGGTATAATTAGGCACCACATATTGACTGTTTCACTGCTGCCAAATGTGAGTGAGCGTATGTGTGTGTTTGTGCATGTGTGCGGTACAATTCATATGCAGACTAATGACCCTGAGAGCAGTCTTGATGCAAAGGTTTTGAGGATCTTGGACTTTTAAAACTGCATTTTTCAGTCACCTGGTTAAATATTGAATTTGTTGCAATCTTACATCTGTGGCGCCTCACCAATATTTTGTGACGCTTATATTTGGTGTTAATAAACACAATTATTATACTACAAAACTGCATGATTCACTTGTGTATAATAAAAAAAACTACAAATGAAGGCAGCACTTGGCACAGCATTGGCATCATTGTGACCAGCTGACAAAAAAAAATCGAAATTGGACAGCGTTGACAGTCAGTATTAGAAAACCGGGCATATCTCCAGTGATGATGGGAGGCTTCCAAAGTATTTAGAAAGATGCAGGTAAAATATTGAATTTAATATTTGCTGTTGGCTCTACAGACAGCGCCGTGGCTCCTGCAGCCCAGTGGCTCTTCTGTACTATGATGACAGTGTCATCATGCGTTGTAACTGCAGGCCTGAATCCTGATTGATTTTCATTATGGCTCAGGCACTGTTTTATTAATCCCGAGTGCAGAAGAACAAATACAACCCTGTTCAGTACACAGATAGCAGAGATATATCTCTACTCTGCGGCTGCTTGTGTAAAGCACACAGGCTTTTTTGTGGCGCGTTGCAATATCATAAAATACTTAAAAGGGACATATCGTGCTCATTTCCAGGTTCATACTTGTATTTTGGGTTTCTACTAGAACATGTTTACATGCTTTAATGTTTAAAAAAACACATTCTTTTTCTCATACTGTCTGTCTGAATATACCTGTATTCACCCTCTGTCTAAAACGCTCCGTTTTAGCGCCTGTCTCTTTAAGAACCCCCTCCTGAAAAAGCCCAGTCTGCTATGATTGGCTTGTGAGAAGAATATGGTGGCAAAGGTAGTTCTCAAGTCGTGGGCGGTATATTCTAATGAGCATGCATGTGACAAAAAAATGACTGGGTTGTCTTATTTTACAGTTTGTGGGTTGGTAGCATAGACTGTATATAAGAAGTGGACGTAGTCACCGTGACGTCACCTTTTGGTTTGTGGACTACCGTTTTGAAGCATTTTGGCCGTCGCCATTTTGGTCTTTTGCAACCAGAAGTGACATGAGAGGGTGGACCTAAGTACAACCAAATGCTGAATAAGACATTTTTAGACGACCAAAATGTTACTAAAACACACTGTGAAAGGGTTAAAGTTAAACTCCCAGACCGGACAACGCCGTGGTAGCGACCTGTCAATCACAAGGTAGACACGCCCTAAAGCATCCCCTGCTTTAAGGTCTATTTGACTCTAAATGGGACCATAATTTACTAAATGAACATCATGTTGTATTGAAGAAGACTTGAAACTAGCAATTGAGACCATAAACTCATGTTTACAATGTTTACTGAGGTAATAAATCAAGTGAGAAGTAGGCTCATTTTCTCATAGACTTCTATGCAATCAGATTTCGTTTTGCAACCAGAGGAGTCGCCCCCTGCTGGCTATTAGAAAGAATGCATGTTTAAGGCACTTCCGCATTGGCTTCACTTCTCAGACCAGGAGGTTGCCCACTGGTTGGGAGGCACTCCAGATACCCAAATGTATTCACAGTTTTTCAGGATTTGTCCCCTTCAAAGTGACACATCGCTTCATGGACTAATTGAAAATGCAAAGTAAGGTAAACTACACAGTGAGGTGTTGTCAACCAACAGGGTATTCAAAACAATAAGAGAGGAATAGAAGTAGATGACAGACGTGTTTTTTTCATTATATCGAAAAGCAAAACCTGGTAAAAGTAAATGAATTTCTCTGATTTAAACTAACTGCTGCCTTTTGTATAACAGAGAACTTCCATTTCGAGGTAGTAAATGTACAAACGTTGAGCACAGCTCTGTGTTGTTGCAGTTATTGTGCATGTATATATTTGTATGCGTATGAGCGTGTGTGTTGGTTGGTAGGAGGTGGGGGGTTAAAGGGAGTCGAGCAGAAGACAAAATGATATAGTGCCGGTATCGACTGTAGACCCTGAACCCCCCGCTGTCTCATCAATCATATGACATTGTGCACACACACCAACATACAGAGAAATCCCAATTAGCTGCCGTGGAACACCAGGAACATACAGAACTGTATGAAGGAAATCCAGCCCAAACCAGACACACATGGAATAATAATCCACATTTCATATTATTACAGTAAACAATCTAACACTGGAAAAGGGGAAAATGAGATTCAAATGCAGGCTGAAGCCATTATGTTTTGTGGGATACTCTTCCTGTAATACATTTGAATTAATTCAGTTTTGCTTTCTGGGTCAATTCTGGATGAGTTCAGCAACTATAGTGTGGTGTTTTGTTTCTAACTGCAACAACAAAGTGATCTAGATTTTGTATTACACTGATTTATTCTTCTGGCTGACTTGTTCTCGTTGCTGAGGATCGTGGGTAATGATTTAGACCCATTTGCAAAAACAAACTGAGTGAATTAGAACAACTATTTCTCTGAAAACAAAGTTATAATTTATTCCAGCATAGGAAGAAGTACTCAGATCTTATACTTAAGTAAAAGTAGCAATAACACAGTGTAGAAATCATGCATTGAAAAATTGACTTAAAGGAATAGTGTGTAGGATCTGGCGGCATCTAGCTGTGAGGTTGCAGATTACAACTTCTGCCGTGTGCTAAGCGTAGCTACGGTGGCCAACGCGAAACCACGAATGGCGTTCTCTAGAGGCAGTTGTGAAAGTAGAGTGCTTGTGTGCGTGTGCGTGGAAAGTGAGTGGTGATGCAAGAGAGAGAGACGGCGGTGGCGATGAGAGCGAGTAACGTTATCGACCTGCGAAGAGGACCCGCTCCCTATGTAGATATAAATGGCTCATTCTAAGGTAACAAAAACACAACAATCCTTATTTTCAGGTGATTACACACTAAAGAAAATATATTTATTAATGTCGTATTCCATTTCTGCCAATCGTTACCCACTGGCCCTTGAAGTAAAAGTACATAAGTAATAGCATCAAAATGTAATTAAAGTATCAAAAGCAAAAGTACTCATTTTGCAGAATGGTCCATTTCAGAATAATATACCGTATGTATACTCACAAACTTCGATCAAACAGTCAAACTAGGCAGCGCTGATCAAATATGAATCAATATTCTGTTACTGTAATGTCTATTTCTCACCTCAAATGTTTTCAGAATCATCTTGTAGTGTACTGTTTAGCTGTATAATGAGAAAGTTTGTGACCCGGCAGCCATGTTGAGATCAAGTTGAGGAAATACCAAGCACCGCCCACCAGCCGGAGCACAGCCAATAGGAACACTCTCTCTCTCTGAAATGACCCGTGATTGGTCAAAGTCTCCCGTCACGGACTAGATTTTTTAAAGCCTGAAAACAGAGCCATGAGGAGGTAAAGACGTCTAGTTTTCTCTCAGAACACTTGAATTATAATATGCTGAAAGGTTATTATGGAATTTTTGCCCAATGATGCCAAAAACATTCTACCTACTGCAACTTTAAGTAAATGTACTTCAGTAAATTAATACCATGGATAATACATGCTCATATGTAATTGATAAATTGTCAAGGACTCCTCTGTGTCTATGATGAAGAACACTTAAGTTACCTTTAAAACTTTAAAATACACACTAACAATCAGGATAATCCCTCTGGAACACATGGCTCTGCCTACTATAAGACAGACTTGACAGTGCCACCGACAATGCAAAGATTGATTACTATAACTACAGTCCAAAAACTTCAAAAACTGAGGTAAATATCTGCTTAAGTGCATAACATGGTTAACCAAGAGAGGAGAAAACAGTTGAAAAAACATGGAAACTTTCTTGTTTTAACTTCTCTCAGTGTCTCCTCCTCTCTCCGTCTTTCGGCTGGTATGAGAGGAAGATGAATAACCCAGCTTTCCGGCCCGAAAGGTGAGAAACGACTGCTGAGATTGGTCTCAACATATATAGGCACTGCACTCTGCAGCCTGTCGCAACAAGTTTGTGTGTGTTATTGTGTGTATCGGTGAATATGTGTGTGTGTGTGTGTACGAGTGTTTGCTGGTGGAGAAAAAGAAAGAAAAGAAAGGAAACGGTTTTGAGGAGCAGCCCATGCTGGGACATTTCTATACCTAGAAAAAATGTGACCATTATGAATGTTGAAAAAAACACGTCCGTTCATTTGATTATTACATGATGGCTGCATCGATGTTTCTGGTACAGTGTATGTTCATGGCAACAAAAAAAAAAAACTTTGGGAAAGAAATGGGGCTGAGCAGCGAGGATCAAGAGAGAAAAGGAGCAAAGATAGAGACAAAGATAGACCAACAGGGAATGAGACAAGCACAAGCATACGAATATGAAAAGCAAACAGTAGATGAACGAGGATGATGGTAAGGGATGAAAGTAGAGAGCAAAGTAAAGAAGTGAATTCTTCCTTGCTGTGCCTTCCCATTCCCCCTTCTGAGTTTCCCCTCATCCACACGCTTGTTTCATCTCCGTCTCAGCACAATGCTGAAAACGTACGACGGTTCGGGCGATACCGGCAAGCAGGTAATTATTTTTTGGACTATAAAGAAAAAGAATGGGGAGAGATGGAAGGATAGGGAGGGACGGTGAAGGCTGCAAGGAGGAGAAGGGGGGAAGATGAATGTCAAAGAGGATAGATCTCTTTCTCTTGTTTAATCTCTTTGTTAAGTTTAAGCTTTCCTGTAGGTGCGATGGTGTTGAGAGATAAGAGCCGAGAGGTGATTACTGAGAAGGCAAAGAGCCACGATGGGCAGAGGATGAGAGGGAGAGAAAGCAAAAGAGGGAGAAAAACACAGACATACACCTGCATGCAACTAAACATGTTAGTAGAGGTGTGTTATAAATAACAACCTGTAAGAAATTATTGTGTACAGTAATAAATAAGAGCTGTCATTGGCAACAGCGCTGTCATGGTTTGCAGATATATGATGATGAGAACAGCGATTAAAAAGTGTTTGATAATTACTATGGAGAGGGGTTAGCGAGGGATGATATACACAGGCTTTATAATAATGATCAGTTATGAAGGCCTCATCACACCAGCATTTTAAATAATGGAATTTTGCATGAAGATCAGTTTATTTCAATGGATCAGAGCGTTTTTAATGTCAAGTTCAACTTTGATGTCATACGTACATGTCGACAGTGCTGCCTTTTAAAGGGAACGCAGAGCCAGTGAGCCCAAAATGGAGGAAGCTAACATAGCTTATTATAACATCCACTTTTATTCTCCTCTTTAGTGGTATAAACCACCCAATTTGACTGTTATCAGGCCATTAAATGTGCGTTATCGGTATCTATAAGCATCCTACATGTGGGTCAGAAGGAGACTACTGCCTACCTGTTGTCAAAGTGAAAGTGAAACTTAAAACCAACACCTTCTAACCCGTTGTAAAACTGCATTAAACATTACATTTTTAACACAAACAAAAAAAGCTTCTTTAGGTTTAGGCAGCAAAAGCACTTAGTTAAGTTTAGGGAAAAACATGGTGTTTTGGCTTAAAATAACCAAGTTTGAAAGGTGAAAGTGAAATTTAACGCTTGTGAACACAAGCACAACTACACATGGTTGGTTTCACACGGGATGCGAACACCGGTCTCCAGGGTGAAAGGTCTGTGTTTTGTGCGCCTCACTTACTCTTTTGTTCCTGTCATAATTATTACGGACGCAGTAATTATTCATTCTTTCAGTGATCGACCATATGAATCGCTGATAAAACCTACTAGTAGGTGTAGCAGGGCCACACTGACCCACATCTAAGAGCCTTATAACCACTGATAATGCACATTGAATACCTGATAACAGTCTCATCGGCTGTATAAACTGCTCCAAAAAAGATGAATGGTGAGGCAGTGGTACAAATACTTATTCGAATGAACTGCAAACTTATCAACCCGTTAGCAACCAAGCTAATAAATCTGCTGTCAGTTAGTAAATTTGTTAGCTTGGAGAGCTTTAATCCCTCTTCGGTAACTTTTAATTAAATGAGATGATGCACAATACTGAGAACAAAATGCCTGAGGGAAGTAAATAGCACAGTACGGAGAAAATAGCTCGGGGGGCTATTGTGACTGACTAGCACTAGCATGTTCACAGCTAGCTAACGTGTCGGTGGTTAGCTGGTCAGCTACTGTAGTTCACCAGCTAGCCCACTTCACCAAGCTTCTAGCAACACATATGTCGGGAAGACGTGCATGAATTATTTACACATACTGTTAGTTAAAGGGTAACTTAAGCATTTTTCAACCTGGACCTTATTTCCCCATGTTTTTGTGTCTAACTGACTAATAGGGACAAACATTTCTGAAACGTGTCCAGTATTGAGGGAGAGTGGTGTAGACAGCAGCTGCTTATGGTCTACAATATGGTGCTATTGGGGCAAGCTGGCATCATCCACTGAAAATGCTTGTTTTTGCAATGACAGGCTCTGATTGACTTTATAAGTAACAAGCACTTTTAGTGAACGGAATGTTACACTGACGCTGCTCACTTGTCCCCATTAGTCAATTAGACAACAAAACATGGGGAAAGAGGGTCCAGGTTGGAATATACTGAAGTTACCCTTTAATGATAAAATAATTGTTAACCTTTTTTTCTTTATTTACATGGTGAGTAAATGTTAACTCATTTCTCATACAGTATGTTAGTCTTTTATGTATTTACAAGCCATTAGAAAAACACTAATCATTAACAAATCATTTGTAGCCTAAATGACAAATTGCAAACCACAAATAATTGATTTCACTGTAAATCTATACACATTCATTTGCAAACATGAATTATTAGAACAGTAGGCTACTTTACTTTATACTTTACTTGCTTCAGGTAACAGCAATTCTACCTGAGTAAAAATGTTTCAGTATTCTTCTCTCCTCTGACAGAGAGATATTAAAAGATGAGAAGAAACAGAAGGTTGAAGGGCAGATTGCAAAGAAATGAAGATATGCATAATAGCTGAGAACGGTGAGATGATGGCAATGAATAAAAATGAGATAAACAGACAGATAGGCAGATAGGCAGATAGATACATGTAGATGTGAAAGTTGAGCCGGTGGTTAGATAGAGGAGCAGGAGAAGGAGAGATGACCAGCTACAGTGCACAGGGAGTGATAATGCTTGCTACTGTGCGCGCTCCAGCAAACAGCTACATGTAAGCAGTTGATTTTCTGTCAGGGCGACTTGGAGCCAACGTCAATCCACACTGGGACAAGACCATTACCAGGATCACTGGAGTGAAAATGGAGCCCATGTTGGACGGCCTGTTCCCAAACTGCATGTAGACTATGCACACAAACTTACACAGTCACAGACACACAATGTAACACACACTCTCTCCAGTTCTGAGGAGTAAGCAAAACATTGTTTGACTGAATATAGACGGAAAATATATTCACACACTTTCACAATGGAGCCTCCCACAAACCTCCTACTGTGCCTTCAAATTACAAAGTCAAAAGTGACACGGATCCTTGTTAACAGCCCACAGCCCTGCTCCAAAATAAACCTCTCATTATGAAGTAATCACACTTCATTTATCTATATTTTGTCTTCTCTTTAAGCGTATGCAAGTGGCATATGGTGTTTTAGCTACGTGTCTCATGGTAAATATCTGATAGGATCATTTAGGTGTGTGGGCTTTGATGAAAATCTGATATAAATATCAGGCACGGAAGAAGTAGGATGACGAATAGGAGTCCTGACTCTTTGGATGCTTTTTTGGATGCTTCGGCAAGTAACTAAATTAAAGCCAAAGCAGAGAGGAGAGGATGCAACTGCAAGATGGGCTGCTTTAATTTTAAATACTTTAGATACTTAAAGAGGACCTATTATGCTTCTGTGCTTTTTCCCCTCTCCTTTAGTGTGTTACATTGTTTTTTTGTGCATGTAAAAGATCTGCAAAGTTACAAGTAAAAGCTAAAAAAAAAGGTCTCAAGGAAAGAGTGGCGACCCAAGGGGAAGCACTGAGAGATGAAAAATATTTTTTTGACTTTGAGGTAAGCGACAGTAATAATTACGGTACACCAATGCAATGTTTGGCGGTGCAGTATGTCTATGTTTACTGTTGCCAGGCATTCTTTCTGGTAACACTGGTCGACTTCCTGCTTATCCACAGGATATTTTGTTTCTACGATCTCTCATACTCTTTCACAGCCTGCGTGAAAAAGCCTCTTCTTTTCCCCAGTGTGCCTATTTCTTTCCAAATATTTAATGTCATGTGACTGTCCCTGTAGTCTCTCAATGAACAGTTGTAGAGATGTCTGTACAGGCGAACCTGCTCAACCAGTTAAAATGAAAGGCGCAGCATAGTTACAAAAATTCAGAGGTGCACTACCGAGCGCTGTGACAACTTGCGCACCACGCGAAAGCTGCGAGGACATAATTTTCTGGCGCGCACACCTCGTGCCGGCTTCACTACGGCGACCATAAACCAAGCTTTACTCTCCCAACAGAAACACTGCTCCTAAACTGCTTGAAAGGCCTTGCTTGAAGTCCCGCCTTTTCTTCCTTAACAATGTGATGTCACCAAGTAACACATTTCCATAATACCTGCCAAGCGGCAGAGTTTGGCATGCCCTCAAACAAAGCTAGTTGGAGCGGAGTCCGAAGAGATTGGTTCGGTTGACCACTCACAACAGAGTGGGCCAGCTGACCAATCAGAGCAGACTGGGCTTTCGGGGAAAGGGGGGTGGGGTTGGCAGGAGCTCAAACAGAGTGTTTCATACAGAGGGTGAAAAGTGGTGCTGCAGCACAGCCGGTATGAGAAAAATAAAGTGTCTTTTGAACATTAAAGCATGTAAACAAGTTCTAGCAGAAACTCAAAATACAAGTATGCACCCAAAAATGAGCATAATAGGTCCTCTTTAATGTGAGTAGATGGGAAGAAAAGGAAGATGTGGGAAAGGATAAAGAATCTGTTGTGCTTTTAGTGGGCAAAAAAATGCTTTACTTTGAGCTGTGAAAACAACACTTTGCTAGACCTATAGTATGAATTACTTAAGTGTTCCTCATCATTATCTATAAAACCTGCCAATTGCTCAATTCAATTAGAGCTACAACGATTAATCAATTAATCAATAAATCAATAAGTCAACTTTTAAATCAATCGCCAACTATTTTGATAATCGATTAACCGGTTTGAGTACATTTTTAAGAAAAAAAAAGTAAAAATTCTCTGATTGCAGCTTCTTAAATGTGAATATTTTATGGTTTCTTTACCCCTCTCTGACGGTAAACTGAATATCTTTGAGTTGTGGACAAAACAAAACATTTGAGGACATCATCTTTGGGCTTTGGGAAACACTGATCGACATTTTTCACCATTTTCTGACAATTTATAGACGAAACAACTGATCGATTAATCGAGAACATACTGTAATTGTAATGATAACAATCATAGTTGCAGCCCTAAATTCAATACATTTTTGACATTCAAAAACAAACAAACACAATAAACTGGAAATGATGTAGACACTCATAAGCATCTTCTTCTTCATCTTCTCAAACCGTCGGTTTGTATCGTCATTATACATGCAACTACTAGCGGGATAGGACTAACTGTTACTCAGCATTTGAAATGCAAAGTGCTTAACTGAGAGCAATTCACAACTCTTACGATAAAGTGCATACGTTCTGTAAAAGTAGCAGTGTTTTGATGCTGTTTTGTTGTACTTTTATATCTTTTCTCAATGCCTTTATGTCTTACGTGAAGCACTTTGAATTGCCTTGCTGTCAAAAGGTGCTATAGAAATAAACTCGCCCTGCCTCCACAATTTGTAATGTACTTTTTTATGTCCTTTTTTTTGCTTTAATAGTATGCATAATGTGCGCACAGGGATCATAATGTATGAAAATGCAAAACCTCCTGTCACTTTGGTTTTAAATCTGGCCATCTGCCATGCACACTTATCGGCCTGATGGCTGCCACATGTTTTATACATGAGAGAAAGGAGAAGATGAGGTGAAGCAACAGGAGGAGAAATAATAGGATACAGTGTTTGAAATTGGGAGACCGGAGGAAGGAGAAAAGAGAAAGAAATGGAACAATTGTACAGGAGTAGGACAAAGTGCTGTGGAGCCACTGCAGCAACAGTTGAGCTGAGGAACTTCAGGGCTCTGCAGCAATCTGTCTCTCTGAGCTCTGCTGCACTGAGGTGTGGTGGTGAGTTACAATCATAACACTACTGATACAGCTGCCTCTATTGGACATGCATGTGAAAAGACACGCCTCTGTCTATAGACACAGAAATACAACATGTGTGGTGGAGGAAATATTGAGATCTTTTTAAATAAGTAAAAGTAGCAATACCTCACTTTGACTTAAGCACACAAGTATTAGCATCCTGTCAGTGGTTTAATTGGATTATTATTACAGGTAATGTTGTAACTGGTCAAGCTGAAAGCTAATTATAACCATGTCACATACTGTTGGGTGATTTAATCTACAAATATACATCACACACTCTGAAAGCTAATCATATGACTGCAAGCAAAAATCTTTATCTGTAAAGTAGCTTTCAGATAAATGGAGTGTAGAAAAGTACAATTTTACATCTGGAATGTAGTAGAGTAGAGTATAAAGTGGGGATGGGGGAAAAAAAAATCGATACAGCATAGTATTGCGATATTTTGCGTGGCAATATTATATTGATACAAAGACATCATGTATTGATCTTTTATTATATAAATTATTAACCTCTTAACAATCCGGTCGCTATTCTGTCTTTCAGAGGGCTCAGTTTTAAAGCTATCATGTTAAACTAAAAAAACCTAAGGAATCCATTGGTACCAACCATGTAATGTTAGCTTGTCAGGAAGAATGCTAAATAACGCTCCATACTTAAGCTACATTTTGGCGAAGAAAAACTGCCATGGTCATTTTCAAAGGGGTCCCTTGACCGCTGACCTCAAGATATGTGAATAAAACTCTGAGATAAACAGAGGGAAAACTGGATCTTATTATACACGTTGACAAACTACATAATCTGCAGTTGAAAAAAGGTAATAAATCGCAATATATCTTAATAATGAAGTACAGGTATGAACCTGAAAATGAGCACGATATGTCCCATGAATTCGATTTTGTCTGATCATTAGTATTTATAATTTCTTTCTTGCATGAACTGTATACTGATTAGTCATATGTGAACAAGATCTGTAGGTCAAGACAACAACTACCAACCGATCATATTTCTATCAGTGCAATTTGTCTGAATACCATGAATAGCAACCTAGTGGTTGGACCAGAAATGCATCGCTCGGATTAAACAAAGTAGTTTGGTAGAATGGATAAAACACACCTCTCTGAGCTGTTTACCTCGACAGTGCTGGTTTAAAAACCCTTTATTTGGATGTAGGAGTTCCAACAAGTTAAAAGCGTAAAAAAGACAACTTCAGGCTGGTGCATGAAAGCCAGCAGTCAGCAAGAGAGCGAAGTGTGTTTTAGTGCTGAAAATATGTGTTTTTAATCACTTTTACAGTTCAACTGCCAAACATCACTTTGGCCTTGGAGTGTGTTTTGAAAAAGCAGAGATAACTGGCAAAGTGAAGCATAAAGTAAAGTCAGTAATAAAATGTTTAACACAACTGAAAAAAGGCCCAGGTTTGAAGATAGAGAGATAGGAGATAAAGAGAACTGTTAAAACTGAATATAATGCAGGTTAACAACTGAGATACAGGACTATTAAAAAAAAAAAGTGAATATAGTGCAGAAGAAACTGTTAAAAATGAATATAGTGCAGGGTAACAACTGAGATACGGGACTATTAAAAATATTCACTATTCTTCCCTAAATGTGCACACATGCTAATAAAAGGCAGAAACAATAATTCCTCATTTGGTTGAGTGCAGTTTGGTAGGGTCAAACGTCTGTGTTTTATGCCACTGCAGCAACAAAGAGTTTATTTTGGGTCCAGATTAAGCATGGAGGAGGAAGATGTGAGCTTAACAAGCCTCACCGCTTTACTAAAAAAAAAAAAAAAAACACTCTTATTAACGCAAGGTGAGAACAGCAAAAAGCTCCAACAATAGAGGTGACATCAGCACTGAAGCCCGAAGAGACGTTTTACATCAACCATGAGTTTCTTTGTAAAAGTCAATTCGAAGAATTGTTTGATCTATTTTATGTAATTTTTTTTGTGTGTTTTAATTGATTTTTTTTGCCAGCGGTACCTGAAAACTTTCAGTCTAAATGAAAAAAGCAACTAACCTGCACATCATCAGTTTATATACCACCCCACAGGCCTCGACACATAAACTTAATTTGGACCGCGCGCCTCGCTGTAATTCGTCTGGCCACGGCTGTAACCGTTTCATGGAAGCGGAGCTGCGTTGCACATGTGTTATCTCTTGGCTCTAAACACTTGTCACAGGCGATGATGGAAAGCGCCGCTGCGGCTGAACAATAAAGGAAATAGAAAGCCCTGTTGATGAAACACAATACAGTAGAGGAATAGAATGGCCGATGGAAAACGGTTGCTTGGATCCCCCTGTGGGTCATCCAATCGCCCGTGCCCTTGAAGACACGGCTCTTCAGTGAAATAACTTAGGATAAGTGGTACAATGCCATTAAAGGGAGTAAGTGTCTCTTTGTGTGTGTGTGTGTGAGGATGAATTCTTCTACATTTACAGATTTAGGTATCGAGTGGTCACTTGTTCCACCAAACAAAAGCACAAAGGGCAGTTGAGCTGCGTAATGTCTCGCCATAATCGCTGTGATCCTCTAAACATGATCAGTCATGTTAACAAGGTCACTGATGAAGGTAACAAATACAATACTTATTAATTCCTCCTTGTAAGGGCTTGTCTTTACATAACACAAGAGCAGTATTAATTACAGGATTAGTCATGTGAGTTTATCAGAGTTCCCTCTAGTTTTAAGAAAATACTTTTTTTGCAACGTTATGCTAGTCAATTATTTTGTTTGCATTAAAATGAGAGCCAGGCACCACCATGATAACAGAATGCCCTACAGTATACACAGGGAAGGAATGCAACTAAGCACATTTTAAAGTCTGCATTTAAAAAATAAGCAAGTACTGTACTTACACCTGCAGTAGGCAGAATGTTTCGGGCATCAATGGGCAACAAATCCATAATAACCTTTCAGCATATTGTAATTCAAGTGTTCTGAAAGAAAACCAGACTTCTGCACCTCCTCATGGCTCTGTTTTCAGGCTTTAGAAAATCTACTTTGTGACTGGAGACTTTGGCCAATCACATGTCATTTCAGAAAGAGAGCGTTCCCATTGGCTGTTCATTAAACCGAGGCGGCTGTCAATCACTCGCAAACTCCAATCAAACGGTCAAACTAGGCAACGCTGATCAAACATGAATCAATATTCTGTTACTGTAATGCCTATTTCTCTCCTCAAATGTTTTCAGAAACATCTTGTAGTGTACTGTTTAGCTGTAAAATGAGAACGTTTTCTCCAGCTGGTGGGCGGTGCTTGGTATTTCCTCAACTTTTCTCAACACGGCTGCCTAGTTTGACCGTTTGATCGCGACCCGGCGCCATTAGGAGCACCGGAGGACAGAGGCAAGTGATTTTTTTCCAGTTTACCTGTCTCATGCACCACTGTCAGGATATAGTGACTGTTTTATATAAAATAACTTTATTTAATCATATTTGCTCCATTTCTACCTACTGCTGCTTTAAGGAAAGGATCTGAATACTTCTTCCACCGTTGCCTATATATATTATGTGGTGGTTTGACTTGTCTGTGTGTAATATATTAAATAGTATTTATTATTGTACAGATTTTCATTCCAAACAATAGCTAACTTGTTTTCCTCTACCTGTTTATTCTTCCTGTGCTTGTTTGATGCTTAACCTGCTAACACTGGCATTTAGATAATTTATGCTGTTGGCTGTTGTTTTATTGTCTTTGAAGTGCTTGAGTTATTGAGTTGAGTTATGCAGTAACAAACGTTAGATTTTATAAAGGTTGATGTGACAAATATGTATAACACCTTAATTGCACTGATTATTACAGCCACAGTGTGCATGGACAGGACATCGCTGCTCTGCGCTTTTTCTTGTTGACATGTTAGCTATGATGATGATTTCTACAGGTTTGCCTCTGTTGATGCAAAACGTCAGCTTTAAACATGTGTGGTAATATGAACCTCTTTACAAGCACTTGAAAGGCCCTTGTCTGTCCTCTTCCTTTTTCCTCCCTCTATCCCCTCTTCACCTTCAGTGAAGCTGCAATCCATAACACAATGAGCTGAGCTGTCGTTGATTTAAAATAAAAAAAAAATAAAAAACTTGATATGGCATATTAATTCCCTCAGCTGAATCACGTATCAAAGGATATGATTCATTTTTAATTTTGCTTTGCAGCAGTTTTCCACACAACAGACGCAGCAACAGACAGACGGAGAGCGAAAACAAAAACACAAACTGCCGCTTGGGAGGTGAGGAGCAGTGCAATGGAGGAGGAAGAGGAGGAGGGGACACACAGTACAGTTATAATGAGAGGTTGTGTGTGTGTGTGTGTGAATGCACATGTGTGCACGTGTGTTTTGGACTATACATCATTGCATCGCTGCCTGTTGTGATTGCCTGACCCCGGGTTTCAGCGCATTACCACCTTAACGGCTTTGTGGCTGGATTTATTCGTTGAGTGCACACACACACGGAGCACAAACACACACGTGTGCACACACACACTCACACTTCCGTACACAACCACACACACACGCATGTTTACACACACAGACCTACTGAACTTTCTCGCTTACCACTGGGTGAAAGTGTCTCGCTGTCAAATGTATGCAGGTTGAGAATGAATTTTAAAAAAATGTGATGAACTATTTTACCGGGGCTCATCCAGCACACACACGCGCAAACGCGCACGCACACGCACACACACACACACACACACACACACACACACACACACACACACACACACACACACACACAGCGTGGCCTCACACAAACTCAGACACTATCCAAAATCAGGACTTCATCTCATAATTGGGGTCTCAAAATCAATTTAGGCAATTGGTGGTTCTTTTATTCCCCAACAAGTTACAACAGTTTCTATTCTTTATGATATTTTCTTGCACACCATCTCCTTTTCTGTTTGTCTCAGTAGGTTACTCATGAAATTAAAGGGTAACTTTGGTATTTTTCAACATGGACCCTATTTTTTCCCATTTTTTGTGTCTAACTGACTAAAGCTGGGCATACACTATACAATTTTAGCCCCTTTCTGGGGCTAATTTTAAGCCGCACGACTCATTTTAGAGTCGGACCGAATTTCCGATTCGTCGGGCGTCGTTTGCCGTGCAGTGTACAGCGGGAGCCGATTAACTCCTCCCGAGCAGCTGTCGGACGAATTTCTGACATGTCTGAAATTTTGGTCGGCCGTCCACAGGCTCTCGCACAGTTGAAGCAGAGCCACGAGCCGATTCCCCAACGTTAGTGCCTTTATTCTCCTCTTTTTACATTAATCAGAGCGTAGCTATCAAGATAACAATGTAGACTACAATAGATATAGCTAGTAAAACGTAGCTAGCTTACCTCCAATTCTCTCTGCAAAATGGACAAGCCATGCTGTCTTCCTAGCCACCTGTGAGTCCATGTAACATTACGCCGCTGCCTCTTTTTTTTAGACGTTTCAGCAGAAAGGATGGCACAGATAATCAAGGCAGCACGTTTCTGACTTGTTGGCATTATTGTGACCCGTACAGACCTCTGATAGCAAACTAACTTTAACCTTTAACCTTTCAAACCAATCTTTATTGACAACTGTCAACAGTAAGAACAGCCCTGAGGGACTGTGTTTTTTTTTTCTATTTTACACGTACAGTGTGAGCACATAAATCTTTGGTTTTACATCGCAAACAATCTACTCGTACAGTAGGAGAAGGAAGTACGTAACAACATTTCTAAAATCGTACAGTTTATGCCCAGCTTAATAATGTTAATAATCTTGATAATAATTTCTGAAATTGGTCCAGTATTGGGGGAGCGCGGAGTAGACGGCAGCTGCTAAACAGGCTGCAACGTAATCCTAATGGGACGAGTTGGCACTGTCCATTAAAAGTGCTTGTTTTTGTCCTGTGATTGTTATTAGAAGTGTCTGACAATACAGAAAGAGTTTGTTTGAGTACAGAAAGCGTAGCTTAATACAGCAGCGTAATATAATCGTGATTGGCCCCGGTGAATATTTTATCATACATTTCATACATTTTTCATAATTTGAAACATTTGCAACTCTGTTTACTTCCCCTTATATCTTTTCACTGACTTTGTTGGCAAAGTGCTGCCTCTAAACTGCATGTTCAGTCCGAACACACACTTACTGTCAAGGACACTCTGCTGAGACTATTTTGTTATTCTTGACAGACTATTTTTATATGATGGGAATAAATTAGATGAATATGACAAGAGGAGCAAATGCTATGTTACTGTTTAATGGATAAAATCAACAACTACAGTATTTGCCTTTTCTTTAGACCTCATCTGTCCATTTATCAGTCATGAAAATACTTTTCTCACTCTGATTCTACCGGATGCGAGTATCACCCACACAATAATCCCACAATATCTCAATTTTCTGAAGACCCACAGGACACAAGGTGGTTACCAAACTCCTCTGAAAACTGGTCAGAAAACCCTTCCAACTACCTTGAAATAGGCTTTTTAATAAGAATGAACCCCGACAACACAGCATCTTAAACAAAACCATCCTAGTTCCATCCTAAAAGAAGATAGTATAGTCCAAAGGTGTTAAAACAACAAGAGTGAAAATGTCTTTTAAGCAAGTTTTGAAAGACTCCACAATCATTATGAATGCAGCCTGACCACAAAGCTAACCAGTCATCCACAGCTCTCAATAGCAAATCAGCAGAATTACAACAGCTAAGCCCTTCACTCATCAGCACCTCCTTCTCTCTTGTGGAACTTTCTCCCTTCCTCACTCTATCCCTCCCTTTCCTCATGCTCCAGCGGACTGTCCTTTAACAGGCTCCTTTATCACATCACTACAGCGGTCTGCTCTGTCACGTCATCGTCTTTGTTTCCCCAACATAGCCTTCTCCCGTCCCTTCGTTCTGTCTCTCTCTTTATTTCTCACACTCTCATTTGCTTTATGGTTTGTCACTGACCTTTTTTACCGTCCTCTCCTATGAGTTAAGAGACACTTCCTTGGGACTAAATCATGGTGGTAGACAAAAAAAGGGCACATTCGCATTGATTTAGCTTTTGTCACAGTACCTGTGCCTCTTTTGTATTATTGCTAAATATAAAGTATTGCAAAAGGCAGGCAGAAGGGCACTTTGGAAAGCACAAAAATTCTTTGAAACAAAGTTTAAAACCATTAAGTCTTATAGGCAACAAGTCCTCAGGCCAAAATGGTACAAGACATATTAGATCCTTTATCTAAAATCAGCCGTAATATAATGTAAAACTACTCGTTTACAAGTCCTGCATTCATAAGTACAAGAACCAAACCTTTATCTGTAGGTATTAAAAGTATAATGCATCAGAATGACCCCTGTAGGGATGGCATATTATATTATTGGATCATTATCACTGATGCATACTGTGCAAACAGCATTTTAATGTTTTAGCCGGTCAAGGTGGAGCTCATTTTAACTAGTTTATATACTGTTGAGGGCTTCACTTTATTACAACGTATCACACTTTAAAAGCTGATTGTAGGCTTTGTAGTTAAAATTTTGATCTTAGTAGCATAAAATAGAAATACAAGTACCCCAAAGCTGTAGTAGAAGTAGTAGAAGTAGAAATGACACCATTTCTATGGTTAAGGTCTAGTTAGGTTTAGACAAATACAACTGATTGCGGTTATGAAAACATCTCCATCATGGTAGAAAGACACCAGTGCAGACTATTGGTACCAGACAGGACAAGAGCTGCTGTCTCCATTTTCAAAGTCACGCACTTTGTTCACCATCCACCCCGAGCTGCTATGGACAATGTACAGTATTTGTGCCTCAATTCTGAGTGTGCAATGGGACATTTTAAGCAAAGGAAAAGATTAAATGCAAGCAAATAGATTATATTTTTTAGAGAAATTATTATTCCTAAAAGAACAATTTAATTAGCGAAAAACATAAAAAGCAAACAAAGAAAAGTATTTTCTTTTATTCACTGAAACACACGATAATAACCACTCTAACTCTCTCTTGAGTGTAACAGTGTTGTGCGTATAACACTAGCATTTTCAAAGTATGCCACATTAAAGTGGACGCATTTTGGGTGAAGTACCATACAAGCTTGAGTACTGCACTTCTTCTGTTTATGGACCAAATATGGTATTACCCATGTCCATTATTGGGCACTCCCATTCCACATGACGCTCCAGATGGTTTGTTAAAGAGAACCATCTGAGAAGCCGTTATTATTGGAAACTGTTTGGAAAAGGGCAGGCACTTTCAAAAAATACTTGGCAGGTTATTGCATGAACCATCTGTCAATCAAACTCTTGCCGAAGCCAGTCAGGAGAAGAACGAAAACATCTTTTTCCATCGAGAAAATCCTTCAGTGCCGTTCTTTGCTCTTCTATCAACGAAGAAATACTACGAGCATCTACGCTAACCTCTTCAGGAGCCGCCGTTGTTGTTTAGAACCAAAAGTTGCTTCCCCCCGTCGTTCCACACAGCTAAACCACGCCTGTAGCTGCCAGTAGTTCCTTACACGACGCTGATGGTTTCAAGCGACTGTAGTTTGGACACAAACACATTCCTTGAAGCATGACGACATGGATTTTTGTGTGATCTCAGGATCCCACGATATCTCGTGATATCGCAAGAATCCAGCTGCCGTGCAAGGTAAACTCCCTTTGCTCCTCTGCTAGTTTGGGAATGTGATTGGCCTGAAGTCACATGATCATATACCCAGCCCCTCCAAGTGTGGGTGCCCCGTTGGCTGATATGTATATGTATGATTGGTTGTCTTTTATTTTTTTTTTTAAACCTTTTAAAAATGTTTTGCTTCATACCCGTCTTATTTAACTGTTCTTTGTAATATGTTTTATGATGACCCTGATGACTCCAGCTGTGTTGCTGGAGTTTTGATCTCTTCAGAGAATAACAGTGTGTTACAATTTCAGCCAAACAGATGACTTGGGTAGGTCATTTATGATTTGCAAACCGAAATAACATTAGTGACAAATGTATTGATTGATTGCTCTAATAAAAATTGTCCTCTGCGTGATTGCTCTATAACTCACAACTTGATTTTAAACAGGACTGGTAATAATAATTTCAATAACCTATCTTGTTTATTTCCATTGAGGAATAAAACAGTTTCCATCCAGGGAAGGTTAAAGTAAACGGCCAAAGCGAGCAGAGTTTCAGTGCCTTGCTCTGGGATGCTTCAGCAGGACGGACGCTTGCCAACATCTGTCCTGCTGATTGTAAGGCATACAGATGTCACTTCTGAGACACTTCAAGACAAATGCTAAACATTTTTTGACAGTGTGACCCGCATGCGGTGAAGACGGCCAAACCGGATGTCGGAAACATCTCCCAAAACAATCCCTTGATTCGAGTATAAAGCCTCACAACATAATTGTTTGATTCAGGGGAGAAAATGTGCCAAGAGCTGCCAGCTTTCATTGTGTTATGGGTGGCTCAGTGCAGTGTAACACTAATGAGTGCTGATGTCCACAGCTATCCTCCTCTTCTCATCCTCCCCTGGAAGGTTGAGAGGAGATCCGGTAATGACAGGATTTTAAAAGGAGCCCCCGTGGCCCGACTCTTAACCCCCGGTAGGCTGGACCGGTCACACCCAACACACCACCACACACACACTGTCTCGCTGTCTTCCTCTCTCTTTCCCCCTCACACACACAAATACACAAACACACACACACACCCGTTCTCTGCACTAGAATTAGCCGTTGGCTGCACTCCAGTCAGATCCGCTCAATATTCCACCCTTCCAAAAAACCACCCTCTCTCTTCTCATTGTTCACTGGAGGCCGCACATTGCCACAGTCATAGCTGTGTCACAGCAATCAATCACCCATCAATGTGAAACGGCTACACTGATACAGAGAAAACACAACACAACGGCACTGTAATTCCCCCCAAACTCCTCCCTTACTATCCTCCATCCTGCTGCCTGACCTCCAGCCGCTTCTCTCTCTCTCCCTCTCTCTCTCTCTCTCTCTTCTTCTCTATCACTATGTCCATTGTTCCCTCATGGTTGCAGACAGACAATCACACCCATTATCGCCTCTCTGTGATTCAGTCACTTGATTCATTACCCAGCTGGTGACCTTCTCACACATATGCAGAAATACGCACACAACAAGTCCATTCACACATGTAGGAATTTACACACGAACATGTGCACACATCAATACTACTGTGCTACACAACTGAACATACGGACCAGATTTATTATTTTTTAATTGTTTTTTTTTGGGCAGCAATGCATTACTCAGTAACTTCGAGCAGTGTAAGAAATTTACCAGTTATATAACGGTTACTAATCCCAGACACGCTCAATTACTTTGAAAATTTGGGGGTCGGCTTGTTCATTGTCTTACTGGGAGTTTAATGGAGAAGTCGATATCGGTTTGGTCTCTGCATACAGTGGAGAAAACTGCTGTGGGATGCGTTAGCTTAGCGCTGGGGCTGGAGGTGTGGGGAGGACTGAGGACACGTAGACTGCACAGTATAGACAGAATAAGAAGTGGACGTAGTCACTGTGACGACACCCGTTGGTTTGTGAACTGCCATTTTGAAGCCTCTAGTTCGGCATGTTGGCCGTTTGTATCTTGGTTTTTGGCCGTCGACATCTTGTTTTTTGAAACCAGAAGTGACACAGTGAGAGGGTAGAGCTAAGTACAAACGAATGCTGACTAAGACATTTTTAGGCGACCAAAATGTCACAATTAACTTTCATGAACTGAAAACACACTGTGAAAGAGTTCAAGTTGTAAGACGAAAACACAAACAACTCCCAGACCGGACAACGCCGTGGTAGCAACCCGGTCTATTTGACTCTTAATGGGACCATAATTTACTAAATGAACATCATTCTGTATTGAAGAAGACTTGGAACTAGTGATTGAGACCATAAACTCATGTTTACAATGTTTACTGAGGTAATAAATCAAATGAGAAGTAGGCTCATTTTCTCACAGACTTCTATACAATCAGACTTATTTTTGCAACCAGAGGAGTCGCCCCCTGCTGGCTGTTAGAAAGAATGCAAGTTTAAAGGCACTTCTGCATTGGCTTCATTTTTCAGACCCAGAGGTTGTCGCCTGGGAGGACATTAGCCTGTTGTGGGCCTCCTCCCAAAGTCGACGTAATTACATACTAACGTTAGCTAATAGTAAATCTAAAAATAAGCTTGTTCTTTTCAGTGTTGGAAGATGTGTGAACCCTGCAGCTTCATTGCGAGGACAAGATTTCTTCAGTGTCACGTGCAGTCAGCGTGGCTAATGTTACGATAGCTGCGGGGTCAGTAAATGCTTCCAAAACGTAGGCTGGCTGTTAGCTAAACCACAATGTCTCATTCTGTATTTTTCCATTATGACACCTGACACATAATCTTTAGCTTTCATCCGCCATTAGTGGCACAGGTAACAGAATTTTAAGCTCTGGGTATTGCCGCAATACACTTTGAAAGTCGTAGTTAACTTCTACCCTGAACTTTTTAATTAAAGAAACCCTTTTTCCTATCTTTTGTACTGATGATTGAAACAGGAGTTTCATGCCAATCCAAGCTGTAGAAGAACTCCAACTGGGAGTCACGTAAACAATGTCTATGGGACAAGTGACTGGGCCCTTAACTCAGACCATGGGCACCCAAGATAACCGGAAATTATTAATAGAAAAAGCAATGTATTGTTCTAAAAAAACGTGATTCTAGAAAATGTAAAAT
>CAKAOI010029600.1:0-26156 GCA_916701655.1 Sebastiscus albofasciatus
ATGTAGGACACTAGGAACGTAGGACACTGGGAACATAGGACACTAGGAACATAGGACACTAGGAATGTAGGACACTAGGAATGTAGGACACTAGGAACATAGGACACTAGGAATGTAGGACACTGGGAACGTCGGATAATCCGATAATAGAAAGGTTGGGAACCACTGAACTTAAACACCCAGAATGGCTTTTGTCTTCCTGTCGCTGCTGTAAAAATCACTTTTCGGGAATATTAGGCAGAAATAAATAAATAAATGTTGTATAAATCAAATTCTTACAGCAGTTATTAACTATATATAATATTTCGGATGTATTTATACATTTATTTTAAGTGATTGAACAAGTAGAACCACTCGGACGTTGCTTATGTGAAACCCTTTAAGTAAGAAATGACCTTCCTTTAAACCCTGGTAGTGAGGGATGTCATCATCAAATCCTTCAGTATCAACTCAACCCGTTAACTGGTATAAGTAGTATAACTGATCCATAACACTTTCAAATTAATACACATTTCAGTAAATAACTTTAGACCCAAAGGATCGTCGGTATCGTCTGTACAAGGAACAGTTATTATTATTATTATTATTATTATTATTATTATTATGTGTGTGTCCTACTTGAAGTGACTTGTTTTATTGTGTTTAAAATATATATGAAAATGATGATTTACAGGTATACTGTGCGTGAGGAGTCGGTGCCTATATGTTAGTATGTTAGTTAGTTAGTGCACGTGGGAGTCAGTCAGGATACAGTAGATGCAGTGCTTGGTTTTCTCCTACAGAGGGCGATGTAGGGCAGGATTTATGTCTACTTTATGGCACCATAGAGTCTAAAATGGCTGCTTTACAACAAAAAATAAATAATAAAAATAAAAATAAAAAATCTAAAAGTTTAGAATAAATTTTTAGAATTTTTTATTTTAGAATAAATATTCTAAAAAAAGAACAAATAGATTTTAACGATTGTCATTTTACAAGTCCGCACATTTCATGGTAATTAGGTGATTATGATCTTTCAATAATTTTAAATTTCTTTGGAATTACTGCAAAATTACCCCAAAGTTTACCTACAAATATCTCAAAAATTACTTTATTAAAATAGTCATTTTTATTATTTTTTTTATTTATTATAACAATTATTTATAATGCTCTTCATTGGAGGTGGAAATTCAGGGAGTTTTTATTAAAGAAATTTCAAATATGTCACTTGATAATTATTTTCTATTCATCAGCAGACATGGAAATAAAGCATAATAACTTTGTATTCTTTTCCTGGGAAATGTATTAAATAAATTACCAGCTATTGGGAAAGAATGGAATATAATTATTAAATAATGTTTATAATAAATAATAAAATAATAATAATACAAGTCCAGAGTCAAGACAGCCAAACAAAGTAATTTTAAATATAAATATTGGGGTAATTTGGCAGTAATTCCAAACAAATTTCAAATCGGTTACTTGCTAATTATCACCTAATTACCATGAAACTTGTAAAATGAAGTTGTTAACATAACTTGCACTACAGCTATATGTTCAAGAACGAGACTGCTTTGACTTTGCGTCTGTGACCAGAACGACGGAGCACATCCAGAAGCGAGACGGCTTGGACGACGATCCCGGTGAGATGAACAGAGTTACTGACATTATACCAGATAAAAGTATATTTGTTTAGAATGCCTTAAATAGATCTTAAGGAAATACTACGCAGTAAAATGTACTATATTCCTATATTGAGTAGAAACAAAAATACTTACACTTAAAATCTATCTATCCATTTATATATATATATATATATTTATATATATATTTAATTTGTAATATATTTACTTTATAATACAAATTATAATCAGAATTACAGAAGTAATAATATAAAGTCTATCAAACATGGAAGCTTTAAAAAAAATGAAGACATAAAAAGCTAAAACTGAAGGTTTGGTATCAGTGTGTGTGTGCAGTAAGCAGGTGTACTGTGTTACGTAAGGGGACGTGTGGGAGCGACGGAGGGGTGACGGTGGAGTCTGAAGAGAGCTGTGAGGTGACGGAGGACATCACAGAGCCGTCTCTTTCAGGTCGTTGAGGTTTGGCATACGAGACCTGGAGGGGCGTCCGAAGCCGTGCCCGTTCTGGCCTCCCTTGATGCTCATTTGCTCCGGGTAGGGGTTCCCCTCGGGGCGGCCCAGGGCCGACGAGTGCCAGCCGGACTCCAGCTGTCCCGGCAGCGGGTAGGCTGTCTGTCGGCTCTTCAGCTGGGGCGTGCCGACCCCTGAGTGACCCCGGCTCTCCGTGAAACCGCCTTGAGCGGAGGCCGGATTAGGCAGCGGCTGGTAGCGCATGTCAGACTGCGACGTCTGGTTGGAGGACGAGGACGAGAGGTGCAGGAGTTTACGCAGAGACTTCAGTGGTTGACTCTGAAAGGGACGCCACACATTATTACAGATGACCCACATACTTAAAGGGACTGTTTGTAACTTTTTAAGCGTATAAATGTACGGGGTCGGGACACACGCGTGCTTGCATATGCGCGCTCGCCACATGCGCTCGCTATATGCATGCTCGCGTGTGGCTGGAGTCACTGCTCCTCTGCCTGCCTGCTTGCCTTCACTAACACACCGCGCGCGTTCTCGCTGTCTCGCTCCACCTCTAGACGTGCATGCTGCTCACTCCACACTGCAGGAGAGTTAGTTTAGCTCTGAGAATATCTAGTGAATGTTCAGTGGACGTTTGTGCAGAAATAACTGCTGCAGCTCCTCCAGACCAACAGAGGTTTCCCGTGTCTTGTGAAGTGACGGAGCTCTGCAGCGAGAAACGTTATCGTCTCGTTACCGACCGGGTGCCGGTGTCTCCCTGTTCCCTCCGGCTGCGGTCGGGAGGCGATAACGTTGCTCTCTGTGGAGCCCCGCTGCTTCAGCTCCGACCAAAACTGTGGTGTCTCCCTCCGGGCGCAGTCGGGAGGCGATATGCTTCAGCTTCAGGACGCTGACTTTCGTTGACTTAACGGACACAGGTGTCGCTGTTAACAAGCATTTCTGAAAGTTACAAACAGTCCCTTTAATTTTAAAACAACATGCATCTATTATTCTTTTCTCTGCGACTCACCGGAGAGTGTGAATCGGACAGCTTCTCAGACGGCCAGTCCTTGTCCCGGTCTTGGTCCCGGTCTCTGCTCTTGTCCCGGGTCCTGTGGCGGCTGCTGCTCTGGTGACCGGAGGACCTGGAGGACTTCTGGATGACCGTGTCCACGCCTTCACTGGGAACCTTTCACACAGCGGGCGTAGATAGATATCATTTAAACTGTCCAAAACTAACAGTGTCAAACATGGTGACCGTGGTGGGTCCACACAATGTGAAGGACAACAAGAGACACACAGAACGGGCTCAAAATGCCCTTTAAAGGTTTTATTTTATAGAGTTCTATTAAAACCTCAAAAATGTACGACGGCGTATTCGGACTGTTGTAGGTAAAAAAAATTACAATTACAGAGCTGGAGGAGAGGGGTAATATTCCAAGAATAAACTCAGAATATCTGAGATTAAAGTCGTAATTTATTTTTTAATTTAATTTTAATTTTTTTAAGTAAATTTATGAGAAAATACTCTGATATTCTCTGAGATTAGAGTTGAAAATTTCCGAGAAAAAAAAACATTTGAATATTCTCTGAGATTATAAAGTCACAAATTTACGAGAAAAAAACCCAGATATTCTCTGAGATTAAAAAGGTAAATTTACAAGAAAAAACTCACACAATCTTTTAAAATGATAAAAAAAATGTTTCTCGTAAATTTACCTTTTTAAATCTCAGAGAATATCTGAGTTTTTTTTTCTCGTAAATTTGAGTTCTTTTTCATATATTTATCACTTTATTCCCAGAGAATATCAGAGGTATTTTATTTATTTTTTCGTAAATTTGTGAATTATTTATCATTATTTATCATAAATGTACCACTTTAACGATCAGAGAATATCCAAGTTTTTTTCTCGTAAATTTACGACTTTAATCTCAGAAATTCTGAGTTTTTTCTCAAAATATTACCCCCTTCCCTCGATTCTGTAATTTTTTTTATTTATTTATTTTTTTATCTACAACGGCCCGAATACGACGTCGTAAGAAAACATTTGTGTGTGTTGTGTTATCCTTTACACGTGTTGATTTAACATGGACATAAATCTTAAGTTACTTTTAGCAATAATTCTTTTAAAGTGCAGTGACTTCATACAAATTAAAAACCATAACATGCATCTGGTGCCAGAAAGCATTCAGCGATCTGAGGAAGAGAAGAGACGACTCCTCTCGTTAATGATTGGATGATTTCAGACGTTTAAAACAATCCGTAATAACGCACCTGAAGCCTCAGTGATTTCAAATGATCTACTCTTTATGCAGCAAACACTATTTCCCACCATCTCCGAGTCTGACTGCCTGATTCCTTCTGGCCAGATTGCATTTATTTGTGCTCTGTCATCAGCGTTAACCCCCTCCCAGCATCTGAGCAGTCTGTCGCATATAAATAGAAATGTGAGGCGAAGAAAGAGCCTCAAACACCTGTTTCATGCTGAAGTCAGTTTAACATCTCAAAATGTGGATGCTTTTATATTTATCAACTCTTTTGGTTCCTTCCTCGTCCTTCTTGATCTAAATCAAGTCGGGGGTTAAGATGCACCTCGAGGGGCCGAGGAGTTGATCAAATGCTGCTGTGTGATGTTGGGAAGTGAAGTAAAGTGAAGTAAAGTGAAGTGTAACCAGGCAGCACACAGACTCTCAAAATCTCAGGAGCTCAACCAAAGCAGAGCGCTCTCGTTCATCCTCAGCTCTTAACCGCAGACATGCTGTTGTCTGAAATCAGCGGTGACTGATCAGAGTCAAATGGAAACGACCAGCCAGATCCATTCATTGAGCTGGGAACACGCCGTTAAAGGGACTCAATGCAAGAATCAGAACTTGCTTGTTAACAGCCCTGCGTTTCATTACATTGAAAACAATCAAATATCAATAATGTGAACATTCAATGTTACGTATCACGGCCACATTGAGGGGAAAAAAATCAGAGATCTCGAGAATAAAGTCATAATATTACGAGAAAAAAGTCATAATTTAATGAGAATAAAGTCAAAACTGAACGAAAAAAAGTCGTAATATTACGAGAATAAAGTCATAACTTAACGAGAAAAAAAGTCGGAATATTACGAGAAAAAAATTAGAATTTATTGAGAATAAAGTCATACTATTTCAAGAAAAAAAGTTGTTATATTACGAGAATAAAGTCGTAATTTAATGAGAATAAAGTCATACTATTTCAAGAAAAAAAGTTGTAATATTATGAGAATAAAGTCATAACTTAACGAAAATAAAGTTCAAACTTTACAAGAAAAAAGTCGTAATACTACGAGAATAAAGTCATAACTTTATGAGAAAGAAAGTCGTAATATTATGAGAAAAAAGTCATATTACGCAAAAAAGTCATAATTTAATGAGAATAAAGTCACAACTTCAGTATAATAACAGTCACAACTTCAGTATAATAACACTCATTTCCTCCTCCACTAAAGAGTCAGTTCCCTCCATCAGGTCTGTGTGGTTCTTTCTTCAGAATAAATGCAGTTTCTTTTCCAGGCCCTGATACTGATGATAATGTGCTGCTGATGAGCCGAAAGCTGAAGTATGAAAGTATAACTTCACAAGATGCTCCACGTTCCTCATTTCCACACTAAAATAACATGTAAAATTACTACTTTATAATATTATGACTTTATTCTCTATTTTTTCCCTTTAATGTGGCCTTAATACTCCGTTGTACTAATTAGACACGATATTGACTCAGAGTTGAGGAGTTGTACCGTCACAGATGGATCTGACTGGTTTGTGTTCGTTATTAGTGAATGAATTTTGTCGCCATTCAACTGAAAACAAGCGTAAAAAAGTGAATCAATGGAGCAGTATAGATTATTTGTTGTTAAAGCATGCGGTGTGAGATGGCGTTAGGAGGAGGTGAGTAGGAGAGTGTAAAACAGCGTGTACCATGGGAGAGGACACTACAGGGAGGACTCTCACTGAGGAGCTATGCTTTATGTTATTCTTTGGGCTAAACAGAGGGAAAAGACATTTCTTGATGAC
The DNA here is from genome assembly GCA_916701655.1 of Sebastiscus albofasciatus. NCBI lineage: Eukaryota > Metazoa > Chordata > Actinopteri > Perciformes > Sebastidae > Sebastiscus > Sebastiscus albofasciatus. Next base: position 6,114 of record CAKAOI010029600.1, read on the forward strand.
GGGAGGCCTTCTCTCGGGGACCTGCATCTGGAATATATAGAGGCACATGACTGGTGGCACAGGGAAACATGGTGCACACGACAACAACAACAACAACAACAACAACAACACGCGATCATATACGTCTGTAATTGTAATTTGATTCTTTGAAGGGTTGTATGAGGTTCTTCTCCACAGTCAGTTTATTACCTACTGTAGACGGAGTTTGGAGCAAAGTAATGTCCAGCTAAACGGATTTTAGATACCTAAAATGATCAATATCAGTTTAAGTGTACGCTATATTTAGAATATTTTCACCGCTTTACCTCGACAGCCCTTTCTGACGGGGAACTGAAGACGTTATGTACTGTATGCTCTCTTCAAAGCCACCAGACTCCGTTGAGAAAAACAGTAATTTGACCTCTTAGAACACAGGAGTTGCTGGTTTACCGCCGCCTCGACAACGACGTCGGTCGGTACTGTGTTATCAGCTATAACCACCGTATGAGAGCAGTGCAAAAGCGGTGGCGATTAGCTAGCCAGTGGAACACGACAGAGAGACTCACATGCACTGAAAAGCATGCGCAGCGGGCAGCCCGGCTACGTCGACAAAGCACCGAGAAGCTCTAATTACAACTCACACAGAGGGAGAGAAGTCAAAGTCAATTGTTCGTTCCTCTGCAACATCAACGTCCAGCAGCAGAGCTACGCTTCCGCCATTTTGGACTGAAAGCGACTAACGGACGCCAGTAAAATGTACGCATAAAAAGAGCTGTACAAAAGTAAAACTAAATGATTTCTATTCTATTTCTAGTTTTCAGTCCAAAATGGCGGCAGCGGCTGTTGTCAAAAAAACACTAGAGTTTTGTATCTTTGCGTCTATACTATTTGACTTCATTCTCTGCTCAGGTAGATATTACTCCTCTATATCTTTACATAGATAATAGTTGTTTGCTGCTATATTAATGCTCTGAATCCCATATATATATATTTTTACGTGTCTAAAATGTGTTTTTCTGCAGTTTAACTTTGCTCCTGTGCTGGTACTCCTGTCTGTTTCTACTAACTCCATCTACTGGAGGTAATACACTGACTATGGAGAAGTACCTCATCCAACCACACTGAGAAACACCTGAACTATCCCTTTAAACATTTGAAAAGCAGAGGAGGAGATAGAGTACGTATACAGACGGCTTCACAAACAAGGTCAAAGGACATGTGCATGAAACATCCAGACATCCTCAGAAGAAGTCTAAACATACGAGTTACCATTTGAGATTTTTTCTTCTTCTTCTTTATTGCTCTGAAGAAACCCTGCTTCTCCTTTTCTTTGGACGGCTCAGAGGGGTTCAGCACCACGGTATCTGGGCCAGTCCTGGAAATAAAACAGAGAGGCTATACTGAGCGTGACGTCACAACTAAAAATATACCATTCTGTTCAACTCCCCAACGAGACCTGGCATTAAAGCCGCCACCTCATGTGACCATTGTTTCACAGAGCGATGTACAATGAACAGATGTGTGTTGTAAGTTAGAGGAGGTATTCTTGATGATTTACCAGGGGTCAAATGCCGGCTGGCGTTTGGAGTGGTTGGTCAGACTGCTGCCGTCCCCGGACAGACCGGAGCCCCGGCTCGAACCCCTGCTGTCGTGGAAGGAGTTGTCTGGTCGGGGAGAAGGGACTGTTCAACAAACAACAAAAAGGTTCATTCACATTTTGATGCACAAAATAAACTAATTCTGCTTCATGTTTTTCAGTCTATACTGGTTTACTATGTCAAAGCAAACGACGGTAGATTAATTACGACGGCGTATTAGGGCCATTGTAGGTAAAAAACAAACAAACTATGGATTAACAACTTCCTGTTTCATGGCGAATGGTGCAAATGGCCACCATGCCACGGCAACGCCGCTCAACAAAAAAATCAGGATTTGAATAACTTTTCATCCTTAAGGTCTTAAGATGGTCCTGACCAAATTTGAAGTCGTTCTGATTAAATCTGTAGGAGGAGTTTGTTAAAGTACACGGCCTATAAAACGCCAAAAATGGGCAAAAAAAAAAAACGCACATTAAATTCAAAATGGCTGACTTCCTGTTGAGTTTTGGGCATACCTCCAAGAGGCTTTTTTGTGCGTCTCCACATGTTACATCTGTCTGCCAAATTTCATACATGTAGGTGAAACTGGAGCGAGGGGCACGATTCTTCCGAATTCCTAGGGGGCGCTAGCGAGCCATTTTGCAACTGCCATCCTCAAGACTCTTAAAATAATACATTTGACACCACGTCTGATAAGTGTGATTCCTACAGTTTCAACAGGGCCTTCGCTGGCCCGGCGTTGTCGGTGCTCGGGCCCTAAACATCGGTATGAGGCTCAGAACTCTAGTTTGGGTCAGAATATACAGCAGCTATATGAGAAATGCTGTAAGTGTCTGCGCCCAGTTTCATAAACTACCTTAAGTTCCAACCTTTAATATTTCCCTTAACTCAGAGGTTCATTTAGGAGCGTTGCATGAAGACTCTCAGGTTGTCAAAGTGTTTAAACTGAAGCATTCACGGTAGTTACTACCATAATACAGCACATGTGCACATCAGTTACCATGGTTACGCTTCACTCACATCGTCATCGTCATCATCGTCATCATCATCATCATCCTTTATTTTCTTGGGCATCCTTAGATGAAAATTTAAGGGCAACCTTATCCTAAGTGGTTTTATGCAACCGGGCACTGATGCTTAAAGGTACAGTGTGTAGGATTTTGGTGACATCTAATGGTGAGGTTGCAGATTACAACCACCTGAATACCCCTCCGCTCACTCCTCTCTTTCCAAGACTGATAACGTGAGCCGACGAGTACAAAACCGTTAACCGTTGCTATGTATAACAGGCCGTTGCTATGTATAACAGACGGTTGCTCTGTATAACAGACGGTTGCTATGTATAACGGACCGTTGCTATGTATAACAGACGGTTGCTATGTATAACAGACGGTTGCTATGTATAACAAACCGTTGCTATATATAACAGACCGTTGCTATGTATAACAAACCGTTGCTATGTATAACGGACCGTTGCTATGTATAACGGACCGTTGCTATGTATAACGGACCGTTGCTATGTATAACAGACCGTTGCTATGGGCGTAGCTCTGATGTCGGACTCTTGTGAACCGTTTTTGTGTCAAATGATTGATGTGTTAAGTAAGTAGCCGTGTAATGAGCGGGATAACATGCAGCTAGCGGGTCATTGTTGTGAAATAAACCCCTTCAGGTTGGGGTTTATTTCACAACAACGACCGGCTCGCTGTACATTATCCCTCACAAATTCCATTCCTGCTATTAGATCCCTCTAAATGTTCCACGCTGTTCCTTTAAATGTGTGTAGTGAGACGAGAGACGTCAGTGTGACTGAACCCACCTCTGTAGAAGCTGCCCACCCTCCTCGGCATGGACTCGCTGTAGATGTTGCGGTTCTCTTTAGAGGAGCCCCCATCTTCTGTCTGCTGGTCGTGATATAAGCCAACCTGAGTCACAACAGAACAACACCTGGTCACATGAAAACAAAAGGCTTCTCTGCTCCTCTACATGCCTCTCTCTCTCTCTCTCTCTCTCTCTCTGAGCTGCTGCTGCTGATATATTTATTTACCTGACAGAACAGACAAAAAAAAGGAGGAGGCGTATTGATTTACAAATTATTATAATAAATCTGCAGAGGCTATAAATGTATCTGAGAAATCAAACTGCTCGGATGACAAGCTTGACTGTGCAATCATAAAGTAGTCACATTAAAGGGAAGCAAAGCACACAGAGAAAATGAAGAGGCACACAGAGAGAGAGAGAGAGAGAGAGAGAGAGAGAGAGAGAGAGAGAGAGAGAGAGAGAGAGAGAGAGAGAGAGAGAGAGAGAGAGAGAGAGAGAGAGCAGTTCATGACAGCAGCATCCACCCACATCCGTGCTCTCGGAAGACTGGATGTGGGTGGGGAATGGTGGGTGCATGCTGAATGTCGGACCTCGCTTTTTTGCCGCTGCTGTGTGTGAAAAGATGCTGTGTTGTCCCTGGTGGAGTCCCTTATGGGGGGTCTGCTGTGGGTGACCTCAGTGGGTGCCTGCTCGCTCTGTTAATGGAGACATGATGAAGCATGAAGTGAGCTCAGCATCGCAGCACAAAACACACGCACACACACTATATATATATACTATATGTGTATATATACAGTATTATATATATAAATATACAGGTAATAGGATTCACTGTATATCCTAACAAGGAAGCCACGCTCGCTGCAGTTATGTATATAACCCCCTGAGACCCGATCTTGAGTGTTTTTTCAGACGCTCCAGTAGGTTCAGTTTTAAAGATAGAATGAAGCTAAAGACATCATATGAAACTAGAAAACCTGATGAATCCATCGGTACCAACCACGTCACACTAGCTTGTCGCAAAGGAGGTTAAATAACGCTCCAAACTTACGCTAAATTTTGGCGAGGAAAAAACTGTCATGTCCATTTTCAAAGGGGTCCGTTGACCTCTGACCTCCAGATATGTGAATGAAAATGGGTTCTATGGGTTTCGCCTATTCTAAAATGGTGTACCTGAATATTTCTGCATCCTGGGGTCCCTAAACAGTCTTTGAATTACATAAATTGGGTCTCACTGTAAAGCTGAGACTCTTGTGGATCCAATGAGCCCAACTGTATTCATGTGTGATGGTGTTAGTTCCCATAGGAGACATTTCATTGACCTCACTGTATACAATGACCTGTGGTGACCTCTAGGATAATCACAGCCTCATGAAACTGTACAGCCACAAACTAGAGACCTAGAGTATTCAGAGGATGGATGGATCAGACTAGAGACCTAGAGCATTCAGAGGATGGATGGATCAAACTAGAGACCTAGAGCATTCAGAGAATGGATGGATCAGACTAGAGACCTAGAGCAAGACCCCCTGAACCCCCCTAAAGAAGACTGAAACAGGTCTGTTGTGGGTCTCAGAGGGTTAAACCTGCCGTTCCTACACAACTAACAAGCTCTGTCTGAAAACCTAAAACACACATGATGATATTTTCAGACGCCACCAGAATAAATCCTGGCTGCTGCTGCGTCGTCGTAGCGACTGAGGCAGCGTTATCCAACACAACCTGGTGTAGGCATTTGATATGATTAGATCATGTAGGCTTTCCTTCAGGTTGGAGGGGTTTGATGTGGGCTGCTGACTGACCCGGCTCATGTCGTCCTCTCTGGAGGAGCCGCCGCCGCCGCCGCCGCCGGAGTGGCGAGGCAGCGTGCGGTGCTGCAGCTGCGGGGACAGGAGCTGGAGGCTGCTGGCTCTGGTGGGCAGGCCCTGCCCCACCACCAGGCCCTCCTCCGCCCCGTGTGTCCTCTGGTGGTCCCGCCGCACGTACATGGAGTGGCGGTGCGGCCGCTGCTGGGACGAGAAGGGGCTCGTGTACCCCTGACCGTAAGGCAGAGGGTCGTGCGGCGCGGACAGAGAGTGAGAGTGGCTCCTTTCGACGCCACTTTCCCCGGGGTCCAGGGCATCTGGCGACTTGGCCTCCTCTGTGGCCTTGTGGCGGATGGAGGAGCGCCGGTAGGACGAGTCCAGGGTGTTGCTCTCTCTTTCTGCGCGCATGCTTCCTCTGCCGACCGGTCCCAGTCTCTCCACTCGGCGGGCTGCCGGGCTGCTCGGCGCTGTGAGGTCGAGGCAGCTCGAGGGGAAATAGCGAGACGTCGGCTCGTCGGCGTAAAGATGCACGTCGTTTAAGTTCCCCACTGACTTGGCATCGCTGAGCGTGCCGTAGCTCTTGGACAAGTTCAGGTAGCCGAACTTGGAGGAGGCCGGCGTGGAACCGTGGGACTCCATGTAGCTGTGGCGGCTGTGTTTCTCCCCCGACTGGAGCGTGTTGGTCTTCCCCTCCACGAACGAATGGCGGTTCTGCTGCGAGCGGAAGTTGGATTTGAGGTACTTGGCTCCGGGGCCGTCGGACGCCTTGGACCCCAGGTTCATCTCGAAGTCACCCTTGCTCTTGGCCTCGCCGGGGCTGAGCAGGTGAGGCAGGTTGCTGCTGGCCAGGTCCATGTTGCACGAGGTGGAGTGGTTGAAGATCTGCGGCTGGTAGTTCTTGGGGTGCAGGGTGGGGCTGAGGTTGATCGCTGCGGGCATGTTGCCGTTGAGGAAGCCGTCGGTGCTCGGGTGGAGGTCTTCGTGCCGCGGCAAGCTGGAGCACTCTCTGCTGCTGGAGCGATGGCTTCCTGAGCTCTTCCCCCCGTGGCTCCTGAGAGAGAGAGAGAGAACGGACCTGCATCAACACGCTGCACATCAAACTGCAAAATAGTTTTAACGCCACTAAACGCACTGCTGACCTGCTGGGGGTGGTGTTGTCTCCATGGTGAGGTTTCCTCTTGGAGGAGCGTGCAGGTGTAGGCGTGGGTGGGCCGGGTCGATCCACGAGCCGCAGGGTCTGGAAGGCGTGGTGGTTCAGGCTCTGCTCAGTCAGGAAGCGCTCCGTCGGGTTCAGCAGCAGCAGGTTCTAAACATACACAGAGGGAGCCGGTGAGTCCTGGAGAGACGGCGAGCATCCAGACCTCACAACAACCGGTGAGTCCTGGACAGACGGCGAGCATCCAGAGTTCACAACAACCGGTGAGTCCTGGAGAGACGGCGAGCATCCAGACCTCACAACAACCGGTGAGTCCTGGACAGACGGCGAGCATCCACACCTCACAACAACCGGTGAGTCCTGGAGAGACGGCGAGCATCCAGACCTCACAACAACCGGTGAGTCCTGGAGAGACGGCGAGCATCCAGACCTCACAACAACAAGTGAGTCCTGGAGAGCCGGCGAGCATCCAGACCCCACAACAACCGGTGAGTCCTGGACAGACGGCGAGCATCCACACCTCACAACACTCTGAAACAGTCACGCTGCTGTGAGTCATCGTCACCATTATCATAAAAGTCAGGCCGCTGCTTCATTAAACTGTCTTACAGTCACCAAACAATGATGTGAAATATGATTTGTGACATTTTTCTTACTCAAATAAATGTTTAATCTCGGTACACTAATGAAAGCTGTATGAATGCACTAGATAGTTTAACTACAATTCATAGTGCCGGCTACTTTTCTCTTTCTCAGAACGACAACAACAGAACTAAAAGGACTCTTTTGCTAATCATACAGCTTTTGCATTAGCAAGAAGCAAACACATTTTTGTCCAATAAATATCTAAAGTCAACAGGAGACAGCCTGACGAGTGATGAGAGAGAAGCCTGTCCTTGCTGAAGTCGGTGCTGAGATGACATTGTGTTAGCGGTGACTCATTTATCTGCTGGGAAAAAGCGCAAGTGCACAAGCTCAGCCCACATCGTCGACACGGAGCTCCTGTTTACATGCAGGCGCGGCAACAACAGCAGAGCTGGAACCAGGATATGAAGCAGTGAAGAGGCATCACGCAGTCACGATGGAAACACCACGATGACGAAGATTAGATGATGCAATTATCAGATGTCTAGCTGGTGAATATTTGGGTTTTAGTTTTTTATGGTTATGAAATAAAAACATGTCTGCAACTTTGCCAGAACTGTGATTTACCTTCAGCAGGTCCAGCAGGGCTCCGCCGATGATTCCCAGGTATCTTCGCTCCAAGGTTTGGGGGTGGTTCACAGCAGGGAACTAAAACAACAAACAGAGGATGAGAGTAGAGCCAAAACACACATGCAGCCACAACAAATGTCCACGTGATTAACGAATAATCACTATTTTGTAGAAAGAAATGCTTTGTTTGTGGAGTAGAGGAGGTGAAATCAACAAGTTTTCATTGTGAGTGAACTTAAATATCAGTAAGACAGATCTTCAACGAGGGAAGAGGGAGCATCACCAGTTCTTTGTACAAATATCTGCTTCTTTCTTCCACATTCAGTCCTTTCTTCTGTCACATTTTTGTCCTCAGACTTATTGTGAGTCTGCGTCCAGAAGCTGTTCTTTTTACATCGACACATTTCCAAGTGTTACAGAAAGCACACCGTAGGTGGCTAACGTGATAAAACAACCATCAGACGTCCTGTGTTCACTCACAAGTGTTGCTGGTCTGGTGCTTTAATATTACAATAAAAAAACAACAACATTCATTCTCCTTTCTCTTCACTCGTATGTTGTATTTTATCATTTATATTTTTGTACTTATGTTGCTTAGATTCTGCACTTCTTAATCGCTGATATTCATCACTAATCTTTTATCTAATTGGTGCCTTATTTAGTCCTTGTAAATATGTGTGTAAATATGTGTGAATGCACCATTTGAGGTCAACTGCAATGTTGCTATGCTTGCATAATGACAATAAAGTTCTTGATTGATTGATTGGACTTCTCTGCTGTTATTAAGAATATCTGACTGTAGAATGGGAAGCAGAATTCTCCCAATCTGGGACAAGAGACTGATTATATACACATCAGGGCTTTCAAAGTTAACGCGCTATTAACACAAATTAATTTCAACGCCACTAATTTCTTTAACGCATTAACACAACTTGTGATTTCTAGGTTTTAGTGGGCTCAGTTTTAAAGCTAGAGTGAAGATACTGGTATCATATGGAACTATAAAACCTGATGAATCCATCGGTAAACCATGTCAGACTAGCTTGTCGGGAAGGAGATTAAATAATGCTCCAAACTGGCATGGCCATTTTCGAAGGGGTCCCTTGACCTCTGACCTCCAGATATGCAAATGTGTGAGGGTTTTTGTCCGAAAAATAATAATAAAAAAAAAGACAGAAAAATATTCTGAAAAAAAAGTCCCAAAAAAAAGTCTGAAAATGTTCGATAAAAATGTCGGAAAAAAACCTGATGAATCCATCGGTACCAACCAGGTCAGACTAGCTGGTCATGAAGGAGGTTAAATAACGCTCCAAACTTACACTACATTTTGTCGAGGAAAAACTGTCATGTCCATTTTCAAAGAGGTCCCTTGACCTCTGACCTCCAGATCAGTGAATGTAAATGGGTTCTATGGGTACCCACGAGTCTCCCCTTTACAGACATGCCCACTTTATGATAATCACATGCAGTTTGGGGCAAGTCATAGTCAAGTCAGCACACTGACACACTGACAGCTGTTGTTGTCTGTTGGGCTGCAGTTTGACATGTTATGATTGGAGCATATTGTTTTATGCTAAATGCAGTACCTGTGAGGGTTTCTGGACAATATCTGTCATTGTTTTGTAGTTGTTAATAGCTATTAAATATTTTAATTAATTGTTTATTTATGTATATTTGCATTTATTTATTTATTTAAGTATTTATGAGTTTATATATTTATGTATTTCTGCACGATTTTCACTTTTCTGGACAATATCTGTCATTGTTTTGTGTTGTTAATTGATTTACAATAATAAATATATACATACATTTGTATAAAGCAGCATATTTGTCCACTCCCATGTTGATAAGAGTATTAAAGACTTGATAAATCTCCCTTCAAGGTACGTTTAGAACAGATAAAAAATGTGAGATTAATTTGCGATTCAATATTTTAATCAATTGACAGCCCTAATAAACATACATGTTCGGTTAATGAATATTTAATATGATGTAAGGTATTGCATAGATTGCACTATTCAAAGAGAATATTATCCAGCATATTTCCACATTGTGATAAATGTGGCTCAACAGAAGCGACCTCATTACAGAGTTCGCAGAACTTCTGGATATTTAGATTATTCTCACAGAAAACGGTATTAATCACTGGAGGAATATCAGAAGAGCCGAGCAGACGGCAATTAGCTCAACAAAGCCTCTTATTTTACGGACATCTCACTGCTGAGAAGCTCCATCTTCTATTTTGGAAGAAAGAAAGAAAGAAAGTGCCCACTGTTGAACTCATAAACTCTGCATTTACAGAGAATTAGATTTATTCTTAAAGAGAGCACCTCTTTTTTCTAACAATAGCAGATGCTAGATTTAGTTTAGTCTACAAACATCCCTGACCAACATGTGCATCTTACTGGAGAGAGTATTTTACTGTAGAAAAACAAGTATTTATGAGTTGGAATTTAGGCTCCACACCACCAGATGTTACACCCAATGACACATTCTTACACCCACAAGTAGGGCTGCATATAATTAATCGAATATTAATCAGGATCACGGCTTCCCACAATTAAATTAACATGATCGACTGCGATATTGACGTTTAAAATAGCGTTCCTCGCTGATAGAAAACTCTGCTGCATATCAAATCAAACGCTTCCTAAACTACTGACGACGTGCAACAACGTTTTGTGTTCGTCATGGAACAATCCAATGTCAGTTCCGTGCGACTACCGGTACAAACATTTACTTGTAATCTGCTCAAACTGATAGACATTTAATTTATTCTACTTTATCGTCATACAGACGTCAACAACATGAAGTAAATAGCTTGTATTTAGGATCAAATACATCCTTGTCCAGTCTAGAAAACGGTACACATGCTCATTAGATTGTAAATTGTTGTTTATGGTATATAACACACAACATATATTTATTGTTTTTACCCTTTGTCAGGAGCTATAACGCCATAATTTATTATATCTTCAACTGTTCAATACTGACTTAACAGTGCAATAATTTGGTGCATTCATTCAGCTGTGCAATAATCTGGCTACTCCGGCATTAACACTGCATTTATTTATTTTATTTATTTTTTTATAAATAATATTCTTATTTTACACTATTCTTGCATTTTTATTCTTTGCATAGATCCTATTTTTCAGCATTATTATTTGCACTGTTGTTATATATATTTCTCATTTATATTTTCTTATGATTTCTCTATTTTTATATATTTATATTCTAGAATGGGAGCAAAACGTAACTCAATTTCCCCCCGCCGAGGATCAATAAAGTATTTCTGATTGTGATATTATTTTCCTTGCCGGAGAGAGGGAAGTTCGTCCCGAAGTGGCCGCTGTATTGACACCCTCCATCTTAAAGAAGGGTGCTTCATTGAGCTGTGAGTTTGACTACAAACAGAGTTCACTCCACCACGGAGTGGGAGGGTGTTGGGACTGGAGTGGAATTGGGCCATCGTGTGGATTTAGTAGCCTTAGTGGTCTAGTGGTTTTTGTGAGATTGTATGACTTGTAGGATCCAGATTTAGTAACTGTATTTTTGTTTACTTGATTATGTTGTTTAAGGTTAGTCTGGGTGTTCAAAAGATAGATTTTGTTTGTTGTTTTGGCCTTTGTTCACCCTGAGTTATATTGTCTCATTGTATTGTTTGTTAAATTGAGTTTAGTAATAAATCTTTTTTACTTAACTTAAAAATCTAGTCCTGAGATTGCGGTTTGGGGACCAGGGAGGGAATTTCCTTAATATTTTTATGTTGCGCTCCGACTCCCCTAAACACGTGCGTAACATAAATTGGGGGCTCGTCCGGGATCTCTCGCACCCCAAACGAGAATCATACCCCTAAACTAACAGCCAGCCAACAGGGGGCGATGGAGATGTTTTGGCTTCACTTTTGGGGAGCTCTCGTGCACGGACAGCTGGATATCAGAACGGCTGCAGCCCAGAGTAGAAGGGTAATATACTGAATGTTACTCGTTTTGCAAAACAGGTAAAACAAAAATGAATTCAGCTGAAGAAGAACCTTATTTTAAGTCTTATTTTGATGTAAAAATGTGTACAATTAGCAGGATTGTAGCACAACATGGAAGTGAAAGCAGTGCTCTGTTTATTTAAATGTGAAAGTGCAATATTATTGATTAGAAGAATCGTGATTATCGTTTTGTCCATAATCGTGCAGCCCCACCCTCAAGTGTCCCGAATGCATAAAAATTGCAAAATTATTAAGCGGAGGTCTCATTTGTGGGGATGGGCTGTCAGGTTTTCCACAGAGGGGCAGTTAGCAGACTGTTATATCCTGAGGCGTGGGCAGGGAGGGGAAGGGAAGGACGACCCAGGTCTGTTGGAGCAGCAGAAGACTTATCACAGCCTTCCTTCACAGAGCGATACAGGATACATGATACACGATGAGTCACTGTGATCCAATCAGTCACGGCACAGCAAGAAGAAAAAAAAAACAAGAAGCAAGAGACAGAAAATAAATAAGAGAAGAAGAAGAAGAAGAAGAAGAGGACGCAGAAAGAGATGAGAGAGAAGATCATGTCAGAAAAGGAGAGGAGCAGCAATAAGAACAGCGTGGAGGAGACAGACAGCAGAGTGAGGGCATTTTTTTTGTTGTAGTCTGAGCAATGTAACGTGACGTCATATCCGTTCCGTATCCGTCAACCAAAACAAACCACAGCGAGCCGAAACGAGAAAGTCTAAAACGTTGGAGGGTCAGCGTGGATACGACCTGCACCCTCACATGTTAAATCCAGCGTGGTAAACACTACACATCCAGTAAAGGATGGAAACACTTTGGGTTTCACACATTGACAGGAAAAGCAGAGCTAGACAGAGCAGAGCTAAAGCTGCATGCTAACTCTGTCACGGACAGGAAACGTTATCGTATCGCGGTAACGTTGCGGTCGAGCCGGCCGTCGCTCTCGTCTCCGTGGTCAAATGGGCCGACGCTACGACTGTAGAGCACCCAGATACTGACATTTCTATTCTCTGCATTCAAACCATGGATGGATAAAGAGAACGGAGCTGACGGGAGAGCTAGAGACCACCTTGGAGAAGTTAGAGGAAGTAGACATGTGGGACGTCCGCTTTTCAAAATAAAGTGTTAACAAAGGGAACTGTTTATACAAAATACATCTATGGAAATAAGATTGATGGATTATATTCACCAGAAGTATAAAATTACATGTCCCTCATAAATTAAAAAGAAAATACCACTAATCTGTGACGAAATGTTTTTATTCTGTGATTTTTGGGTTGCTGGATAATAAATAATTCCTGACAATGATCCTGATATATTTGACTTCAGGACATCTCTGACTACATACATACTGAAAATCAAACATTTTTACTGGATTAATTTTGATATTTTCCTAATTAAAAGTCCTAAGAAGTGTATGATTCAACTTTTTCCCTTCATGGTCTAGTGTTAAAAAAGTTAACAATAAATCGCAATAAATCGTAATATCGAATCGCAATACTTAAAAATCGTAACACATATCGAATTGGCACCCAAGTATCGTGATAGTGAAGATTGTGAAGAGTGTGAAGAGTGGCGTGGCGTTTACCCGCAGCCCGTGGAAGCGAGGGTTGTTATAGAAGAGCTTCATCTGTTCCGGTGGCAGAGGTCCCAACACTTTCTGGATGGTGAAGAGCTGGTCGATCTCGCTCTCTCCCGGGAACAGAGGCTGCCCGTCACTCAGCTCTCCCAAGATGCAGCCCACCGACCACATGTCCACCGCCTTCCCGTACGGAGCCCTGCGACCACACATTCAAAAAGGGGTCGTTGGTGATGCTGAAGGCCAGGCTACTAAAAAGGAAACATGTCGGCGTAGTAGACGGAGCTCTACGTACCCGAGGAGGAGCTCTGGAGAGCGGTACCATCTCGTGGCAACGTACTCGGTGTAATTGGCGTCCGTCCCCTCAGAGAGATTACGTGCAAAGCCTGGCGAGAGAAGACACAGGAAGTAATATAGTATAATGAGGAGCTTTATGATGTGCTCTACATGCTGAGACACCTAGAAATGGTTTCACCTCTCTGGACGCTCATTATGAAACCGTTATAAAGTAGTTGGGCAAGGGAAGTTTTTATTTTGTAAGTGTAACCTCAGCTCCTATAATAAGTCTAATAAACTGTGTAGCTTAAATACACTCAGACCCTTAAGGACAAAAATATCCCCATTGAAACCCATTAAAACCACAATGTTTGACCATTACAGCAGAATATAATTCACTCTATTATTCTTGCTGATCATTGACATATCCCAGACTGAAAACATATAAAATACCCCGAGCATTTAGCATACAGAATAAAATTAAAACAACAGTGGCATTATGTAAAAAAAAAACAGAATTTAAAGGATTAAAATTCTGAAAATTAATGAATAATTGGTGGTTAAAAATGTAACTCAGTGAAAGTGGAAAATAATATGAATATATTAATATATAATTTTATGGCATTTTGTCCTCTGAGGACTTTTTTTATAAAGATTTTAACTTGTTAATTATAGGCAAAAATCTGAATTAATTTTCACAATACTAAAGAACGACTATAAACTTACAAACAGTAGAAACATTTCAGCAGAAGCAGTTCAACCTTTTAGGGGGAAATAGGCTTATTTGCTTTTTTTAAATTGCCACCAGACTCCATTGACAAAAAAGGTAATTTTTACCTCGCAGGACACGAGAGTTGCTGACAATAACCGAAACAAACTGACCGGCCGAGGCAGCGGTCGACCAGCAACTCCTGTGATCTGAGAGGTAAAACTACTGTTTTTGTGAATGGAGTCTGGAAGAGAGCAAAGACAATGGCTTCAGTTCCCCGTCAGAAAGGGCTGTCTGACAGCGAGGTAAAAATATTCTAAATATAGCGTACACTTAAACCGATATGGATTTTTTTTAGGTGTATAAAATGTAATTTGCTGCTGACCCCCCCGTCCATACACGGATGCAATCATTTTGTACAAAACAACATACTTGGATATTCTCCAAGATTAAAGTGGTAAAATTAAGAGAAAAAATTAGCAAATTTACGAGAGAAAAAATGTAATATTCTCTGAGATTAAAGTGGTAAATTTACGAGAAAAAACTCACAAATTTACAAGAAAAAAAACTTGGATATTTTCTGAGATTAAAGTGGTAAAGTTACGAGAAAAAATAACCTTGTTATTCTCCGAGATTAAAGTGGTAACTTAATGAGAAAAAACTCGCAAATTTATGAAATAAAACCCCTCAAATTGTATGTTGTTTTCTTCTGAACAGGTCCAATTCATGGCAATGTCTCCTGGTGATTCTGGGCTAAAATCACAACTATATCCTTACTGCTAAATCCTATTGCAAAGTATGAATACTGTGAAAATAAATGTGCTGTAAGATGTAAACCTTCCCAGCGGAGTCTGTTTGGCCTCTGTCTGTTCTCTCGATGCCTCCGGTTGACACCGAGCAAACAGCAGGGCTTCCGTCTCTCGCTCCAGATTGCCTACATGATGCTGGCTACGCCATGTTTTCCCCCCGTTTTGTTGTGGCGCTACCAGCTTGAATCGACGCACTACTAGCCGTTTGTTTTCCCAACACGTTTCATTAACGGAGAAGAGGGAAAAATGCACAACAGCAGCAGCAGCCTGAGAAGCAGGAGAGGAGGAAGCTGCACACACAAAGCTTTAGATAACCGGATGAAGCCGGCCTGCTGCCCTCCTCGAGCACCGCTTCCAGCCAAATATAGTCTCTGTTGAAAATACTCCTTTTACATCACAGCTCCGAACGCTCGGCCACTTTTCTTACAGTTTCTCACAGTGTTTGATGGAGGTGCTCACCAAAGTCACACAGCTTGAGGACGTCATCGGAGCTGATGAGGAGGTTTTCTGGCTTTATGTCTGAGCGGGAAGAACACAGATGGGGAGTTAGCTGCTGGCATCATCATGACATCATCACTATCATCACTATCATCACCACATCGGACAGTATTTTGACATAAAACAAACGAAGAATTCAGTGAAAATTCACAGACAAACCAGAACTTATACATCAAATCCTGGATAACGCTGTCATATGTGTGCCTGGTGTACAGTACTACAGGCCATTTGGAGGCCCACTCTGCTGCATTCAGGGAGCCAAAAGCTCACACGGGCCATCTGGTTTCCTGCTCTGCAGCCACGGATTTGCCTAAAAGCTCACATCTCGTGAACAATAGAGAGCTACACGAATAAACCCCCGAAATGAAATAGTTTCTGTGGTCAACACAAGCTGAAGAGATTTTAACGTTTTGTTCTACGATAAAAAATACATCAGTAAATACCCCTCTGGTGAATTATGAAGCTTTTATGTGTCTTAAAAAAGGCGGTTGCTAACAAGTGGCTAAATGAGACGACTAAACGTCATCACGCCGACTCGTCCTCCATTACTGAAAAAAAGTCTGACAAAAAAATGTCAGAAGAAATAAAGACTGAAAAAAGTCTGAAAGATGTAAAAAAAAAAATGTCGGCGGAAAAAAAGTTGGAAAAAAGTCTGAAAAAAAAAAGTCTGAAAAATGTCAAAAAAAAAATGTCAAAAAAAAAAAGTCTGAAAAATGAAAAAAAAATGTCAGAAGAAATAAAGTCGAAAAAAAGTCTGAAAAAAAAGTCTGAAAAAAAAGTCTGAAAAATGTAAAAAAAAAATATCGGAAGAAATAAAGTCGAAAAAAAGTCTGAAAAAAGTCTGAAAGATGTCAAAAACAATGTCAAAAAATAAAAGTCTGAAAAATGTCAAAAAAAAATGTCGGAAGAAATAAAGTCGAAAAAAAGTCTGAAAAAAAATCTGAAAAAAAAGTCTGAAAAAGAAAGTCTAAAAAAAAGTCTGAAAAAAAAAGTCTGAAAGAAAGTCTGAAAAAAAGTCTGAAAAAAAAGAAAGTCTGAAAAATGTCAAAAGAAAAAATGTCAAAAAAAAAGTCTGAAAAATTAAAAAAAATGTCAGAAGAAATAAAGTCGAAAAAAAGTCTGAAAGATGTCAAAAACAATGTCAAAAAATAAAAGTCTGAAAAATGTCAAAAAAAAAATGTCAAAAAAAAAATGTCTGAAAAATGAAAAAAAAATGTCAGAAGAAATAAAGTCGAAAAAAAGTCTGAAAAAAAAGTCTGAAAAATGTAAAAAAAAGTATCGGAAGAAATAAAGTCAAAAAAAAGTCTGAAAAAAGTCTGAAAGATGTCAAAAACAATGTCAAAAAAATAAAAGTCTGAAAAATGTAAAAAAAAAAAATGTTGGAAGAAATAAAGTCGAAAAAAAAGTCTGAAAAAAAAGTCTGAAAAAAAAAGCCTAAAAAAAAGTCTGAAAAAAAAAGTCTGAAAAAAAGTCTGAAAAAAAAAATCTGAAAAAAGTCAAAAAACAAAAGTCTGAAAGAAAAGTCTGAAAAATGTCAAAAAAAATGTCAGAAGAAACAAAGTCGGAAAAAAAAGTCTGAAAAAAAAGAAAGTCTGAAAAATGTCAAAAGAAAAAATGTCAAAAAAAAAAGTCTGAAAAATGAAAAAAAATGTCAGAAGAAATAAAGTCGAAAAAAAGTCTGAAAAAAAAGTCTGGAAAATGTAAAAAAAAAATATCGGAAGAAATAAAGTCAAAAAAAAGTCTGAAAGATATCAAAAACAATGTCAAAAAATAAAAGTCTGAAAAATGTCAAAAAAAATGTCGGAAGAAAAAAAGTCTGAAAAAAAGTCTGAAAAATGTCAAAAAAAATGTCGGAAGAAATAAAGTCTGAAAAAATAGTCCATAGGAAAAAAGTCTGAAAGATGTCAAAAAAAATGATTATTCCTGGAGGTTATGTTTTCACCGGCGTTGGTTTGTTGGTTTGTCTGTTAGCAGGATTACTCCAAAGGTCTGTAATGGATTTGAATGAAATTCTTTGGAGGGGTGGGCGTGGCACAATGAACAATTCATTCGATTTTGGTGGCGATCAGGATCATGATCGGGATTCAGGAATATTTTTAAGAATTCCGATCAGCCTGATTAAAACCACAGGGTATAACACACGCGCAGTGTGACTGATGACGCGTTGATGACGCTCCAAGCCTCCTTCTTCAATCAGAGAGATACGTGTGTGGATGTGTGCGGGAGCTGCTGTCCGTCCGCGGTGAGAAAGAACAAAGCGGTAGCTGACGGGATGAGAGACAACGTAGTGTAACGTTATACCGACATAACGAGGCTGCTGAATGACAGAGGCATCCGCTGATACGTTACACGGAAACACACCGTGTTAATAACAAGAAGAGCACCTCACGGTACCGCCAGCTGTGAGCTGTGATCTGTTTTTAAAGTCACTCTCTCCGAGTGCCATTCAAGTTTTCAATGTAGACGCGCGGAAGGTGAGCTCAAACGCGCAAGCGCTTATTCTTCAGGCGCTTATTCTTCTGTAAATATCAGTCTAGTTACGTCAAGTTAATCATTTTAGTGCAGGACTACCCAGAGCTTTATCATCTGTCCCACGGACTATCTTACTGGCTTCACCTTTTCTGTCCGAGGACGTCCCGACATCCTGTTGAAAGGTGAGACACTGACACACGGAGACACATTGAACAGTAATAAATCTGAGAAGGATTTACGATGCTATAAATCCATTTATCTTTGATTTGACTTTGTTTACTTCAGTCAGTGAGGCTTTTACTGCTAAATTACCACGACTTCATCGTCGTCGTCATCGCAGCGCGCAGGTTTTGGTTGCTTAGTAGCGACAGGAGCGCAACCTCCCAAGCACCTTGGATAAAAGGATGAAAGCGGCACGACTGTCCACACGTTTTTAGACGCGGCATGTTCACGGCTCTTTAAACCTCTAGTTTACACTGAAAACGTACAGCATCGGTTCCAGCTGTTGGTCAGAATCGGAGCCCAGATGGCGCCCAGTGACGGTGGTAAATACTGCACACCTGCATGAGCTGGTCCCAGGTTAGGATCAAACAAATGTCTCTCTAAAACTGTCTCCTTATCAGTGTTTTTATTATGTGTCCTAAAATAAAGAAAAGAAGAGTAAGGGAAAGAGAGAGGTTTTACCGCGGTGAACGATGTCATGCTTGTGGCACCAGTGAATAGCTCTGATTAACTGGTGGATGTAGCTGCGAGCTTTGTCAGTCGGCACACCGTTGGGTAACTCCTCCAACAGCTCCAGCATGTTCTACAAGAGAAACAGAACAGAAATCAAGATGACCACCACGCTGATGAGGACGGTTACATTAAAAAAACTCATAAAGCAGCGGTCTGTAGAAGAAGAAACGTACCTTCTCCACATACTCAAAGACGAGATAAAGCTTTCCTCTTCTGCGGAAGGCCTCTTTCAACTCAACGATGTTCTCCTGTTTGAGGGTTCGGAGCATCTTGAGCTCCCGTAGCGTTGTTTCTTTAACCTCTTCATTTTCTGCGTGGAGGTCAGACAGAAGGTCAATCAGGGGTCAGATTGAGGATGCATCCCAACACAAAGAAACACCAGGGATCTCTGATGAGGAGTTTGTTGTCCACTTACCTTCGCTGTCCTTGAATTTCTTAATGGCCACAATTTCATTGGTGTCCTGCAATAAAAACACAGAGCGACCGATCAATCGGATAAATAAAGCTATCTGTATCTGTATCCTCCTGTTTGCTGCTGTTAATACGTCATGACGGACAAAACTCAACAGCAGAGATCAGAACAAATCAACAATTCATCGATTAGGTTCTCCTTATATTAAGAAATATTATTTTTAAAAAGCAATTCTTAAATTAAAAATAGTCAGG
Organism: Sebastiscus albofasciatus; assembly: GCA_916701655.1. Lineage (NCBI taxonomy): Eukaryota > Metazoa > Chordata > Actinopteri > Perciformes > Sebastidae > Sebastiscus > Sebastiscus albofasciatus. The sequence continues at coordinate 25,423 of CAKAOI010029600.1, forward strand.
GATTAAGGTTACATGATCCATATTTCTTCTGTCTGTCGGGGAGGGACGGGGCTCCCTGCTCCCGGTGCGACTGTCGACCCGGGAGGATTGTCCTCAGTGCGCCCCAACCGCATCGTGCCGCGGCCAACGTAAAAAAAGGCGCCAATGGTCTGCGGTGATGTCGGCAACCAACCCGACCCGTATTGAAACATGGACCAAGTAGTCTAACGCAGGCGTGAGTAAGAGGATGCAACGTCATGCTGCCGTAAAGTGGTATCAGTGCTGTTGTATCGGAGCCGTTTTCCGAGTACAAGTACATGAGCACAGTATCGGACCCGATATTATTACGGAATTTTTGCCCAATGATGCCAAAAATATTCTGCCTACTGCCACTTTAAGGTGTCAAACAAATATCTGAAAAATGTCGGCCAAAAAAGTCTGAAAAAAAAAATCTGAAAAATGTCCGAAAAAAAAATATCTGAAAAAAAATATCTGAAAAAACATTTCTGAAAAAATGTCCGAAAAAAAATATATCTCAGAAAATTTCCGAAAAAAAGTCTGAAAAAAAATATCTGAAAAAAAGTCTGAAAAAAAATATCTGAAAAAAAATATCTGAAAAAATGTCCGAAAAAAAAGTCTGAAAAAAAATATCTGAAAAAATGTCCGAAAAAAAAAGTCTGAAAAAAAAATCTGAAAAATGTCCAAAAAAAATATCTGAAAAAAAATATCTGAAAAATGTCCGAAAAAAAAATATC